>JAQPPZ010002525.1:0-79402 GCA_028583015.1 Wollemia nobilis | reverse complement strand
CGACATCATCGCGCTCTAACTCATGAAGATTTAATGGGACAGATGGGCATACGGTTAGGGCATGAATGGTGGGTAGACCCAGCGAGGTGGGACCAAGTTTTAGACCCATGGCTCCAAATTCAAAATGAGCATCGTCCACCTCGAGATCCCATCATGACATCAGTGCCGAGGGAAGACCCCGCCCTCCTTTTTGCAAAATTCGCACCTAGGGCAGATCCATTCGTGCCCCTACCTCTAGAGCCAGATCCAGATCACAAAGACCATCAAGCTGGGGGTACCTCTATCCCTTGAAGAACCATAATCCAAACCAAAAAAGCTCCAAGGATTATCGCAATCACTTGGTCAAACCAAAAAGCTCCAAGAATTATCGCAATCACTTGGTCACCCCAAAAAAAGCTCCAAGGATTATCGCAATCACTTGGTCATCCCAAAAGCTCCAAGGATTATCGCAATCACTTGGTCAACCAAAAATCTCCAAGGATTATTGCAATCACTTGGTCAAACCCAAAAAGCTCCAAGGATTATCGCAATCACTTGGTCACCTCAAAAAGCTCCAAGGATTATCGCAATCACTTGGTCACCTCAAAAAGCTCCAAGGATTATCGCAATCTCTTGGTCACCAAAAAAGCTCCAAGGATTATCGCAATCTCTTGGTCACCACAAAAGCTCCAAGGATTATCGCAATCTCTTGGTCACACAAAAAGCTCCAAGGATTATCGCAATCTCTTGGTCAAACCAAAAAGCTCCAAGGATTATCACAATCTCTTGGTCACCCAAAAAGCTCCAAGGATTATCACAATCTCTTGGTCAAATACAAAAAGCTCCAAGGATTATCGTAATATCTTGGTCAACCCAAAAAGCTCCAAGGATTATCGCAATCTCTTGGTCAATACAAAAATCTCCAAGGATTATCGCAATCTCTTGGTCAACCCAAAAATCTCCAAGGATTATCGCAATCTCTTGGTCAATCCAAAAAGCTCCAAGGATTATCGCAATCTCTTGGTCAATCCAAAAAGCTCCAAGGATTATCGTAATCTCTTGGTCACCCAAAAAGCTCCAAGGATTATCACAATCTCTTGGTCAATCCAAAAAGCTCCAAGGATTATCGCAATCACTTGGTCAAACCCAAAAATCTCCAAGGATTATCATGATCTCTTGGTCACCCCAAAAAGCTCCAAGGATTATCGCAATCACTTGGTCAAACCCAAAAAGCTCCAAGGATTATCGCAATCTCTTGGTCACCCAAAAAGCTCCAAGGATTATCGCAATCTCTTGGTCACCCAAAAAGCTCCAAGGATTATCGTAATTTCTTGGTCAATACAAAAAGCTCCAAGGATTATCACAATCTCTTGGTCAACCCAAAAAGCTCCAAGGATTATCGCAATCTCTTGGTCACTCCAAAAGCTCCAAGGATTATCGCAATCTCTTGGTCACTCCAAAAGCTCCAAGGATTATCGTAATCTCTGGGTCACCAAAAAGCTCCAAGGATTATCGCAATTTCTTGGTCCCCAAAAAGCTCCAAAAATTAGCGCAATATCTTGGTCACCAAAAAAGATCCAAGGATTATCGCAATCTCTTGGTAAATACAAAAATCTCCAAGGATTATCGCAATCTCTTGGTCAACACAAAAAGCTCCAACGATTATCGCAATCGCTTGGTCAAAAAAATAAAGAAATTCAAAAAACAAAACAACAAAAATCATCAAAAACAACAAAGATTAGCATCTCAATTCTAGGCATACTCAAATTCATCAAAAAAAAAAAAATTCAAATTCTCGCACCTCATCTTCACCTTCACCAAAAACAATCCATCAAAATTACAAAAATACATAGCTGCATTAAGCATTGCATCCATACATTGCATATTTGTAGTCATAAAGGTCAAAGGCACCATAGGCTGCAATAGCTCTGATAGTCCATCTTGTTTCGCATTGTCTCATGTTACAAAAACAACAAAAACACCATGCATAACTTTTACCACACTACAGTCAGTGGTCTAGGAATGTACCAAGAGTTTCAGTGATTCAGTCATCATTTTCCTCTTTAGCCATGTAGCGTATCAAGTCGAACAGATTTTACGAAGGTAGAGTCATACTTGAAATACACCTTGTTACGTAACATCCCATCACAAGATAAAACACATAAAACAATTCTAGAGTTGTGTGAACGAAAGATGAAACCTGCATAGTAATCCAGTTCACCATAAGCGAAACGGTTATCTTGCTCATCCCCCTGTGCGAATGACCCAAAGAATGCTGAGAGTTGGCAAAAGGACAAGCATCCTCCCTACCCAATTCCCCAAGAATCCCTAATTCTCAATAGTTGCAAAACATCAAAAATTTACAAAACGTCAAAACATCAAAATTTGACATCCTACAGTGCACACATCAAATGCACAAAGCAACAGTGATTTTCGTCACTCCATATTTCCAATCCCTTGCTCAAAATAAAAACAAATCAAAATAAACAGTGATATCATCACTAAAAACGAGCAAGTATCCCAATACAATTGAAGAAAAGAAGGGAGTGGAACTTGAATCCCTGGAACTCTCAGCACTCTAAAAGGTCATAAGGCAAGCCTTAGTATCGGTTTGGTTGATAGCCTATCGATAACTGGTGGTAAACCTCTCGCATGACGATATATCTGTCACATTAACTTGCATACAGATCAATGTTTGCATGTGGACGAGCTAGCTTATGGTATCCTGGATAGCATCGCAGATTAATCTAACTGAATACAACAAAGGAGTTAGTGGAGCTAATTAGGTGATCCTCAGTACAGGTTCGGTTGAAAGCCCATCTGGCACTGGTGGTATCCTGATAAATACCACATAAATGAACTCAATTACACACACAGGGGATGTGAAATAGCTTGGTAAAAAACAAGTCCGATTCATACCTTGTTCAAAAGTCTTGTAAGATAAAGTAGAGTCATGGCTAGTGAGTTAAAACCGATCCGAGTCTCGAGAAAACCTTAGCTACATTTCTAAACCAATCTGCGCTACTTTTCATCCTTACAATACCATCAAAAAAATACAAAAAAAGAAAAACCACATGTATACATACAAAGTCATGCATCACAACAATCGCCTAAAAACAAAATAACAGAGTTCTAAAAAGTCCTTGGTGCCATAGCCAAACATCACAAACCCCATTCATCCATTTCATATCTGCATATCACATATAAATAAAAACCATTTGCATTCATCATAGCATATGCATCCATCAAAATAAATCAACATGCATACATCCATATTCATCAACCATCATGCACAAGATCAAAGAAAATCAAAACAACAAAAACAACAAATAAATGCAACACAAAAACAAAAAGCAATAAACATTGCCAGACAAAAGTGCTCTTGCACTTAACCTCTTGGCATAGAAAAACTGATGTCGGGGTCTACATTGTCGCTATCCTACTCCCTAAGAAGGCTACCATAGCCGGACCGCTCCACGGGAAGACGGATTTTTGACAATTTCATCCCCAAACGATGTCACAAAAGGGTCAAAGCCCACTCAAAAACAACAAGAAAATCAAAACAACAAAAACAACAAATAAATGCAACACAAAAACAAAAAGCAATAAACATTTCCAGACACAAGTGCTCTTGCACTTAACCTCTTGGCATAGAAAAATTGATGTCAGGGTCTACATTGTCGCTATCCTACTCCCTAAGAAGGCTACCATAGCCGGACCGCTCCACGGGAAGACAGATTTTTGACAATTTAATCCCCAAATGGTGTCACAAAAAAAAAAAAAAACAACAAAAAATGCAACACAAAACCAACAATAAACATTTCCAGACACAAGTGCTCTTGCACTTAACCTCTTGGCATAGAAAAATTGATGTCGGGGTTTACATTGTCACTATCCTACTCCCGAAGAAGGCTACCATAGCCGGACCGCTCCACGGGAGGACGGATTGCCGACAATTTAATCACCAAATGGTGTCACAAAAACAATAAAAACAACAAAACATGCAACATAAAAACAAACAGCAATAACATTGCCGGACACAAGTGCTCTCACACTTAACCTCTTGGCAAAGAAAATCGATGTCGAGGTACAAATTATCGCTCTCCTACTTCCCCAAGAAGGCTACAATAGTCGGACCGCTCCACGGGAAGTTAGGTTTTCGATGATTTCACCCCATTCAGGCATCACCAAAAGGGTTAACACCCACCAAAAATAGGTCCAAATGTTGGAAAAATTGCACACGCTTAACGGTAAACCCTCTAAAGGCACCCTTGCACAAGTCATCTTGGGTCAAGCGACTCGTCGCTTCTCTCACTAAGGTCATTCCCTCATCGATTCGTCGCTTGAGGGGGGTAGTCACACTTAGTCACCAACCAACAATCACACACCCAATTAAGGAAAACGACATGCATTCAAAGAATCATTGACAAAGACAATCACGCTCCTGCTTGGGGAAGTAAACAAGCAACAATCAAATCAATCAAACACTTGGCATTTTGTGAATCATGAACACAAGGTTCCCCCTGAGGATAAAAATGCCCTTTGCCTGTTCATGACTGATCAATGTCTAATTTCAAGTCACACCTCAACAAAACAGGTTAATACTTGAAATCAAATTCCTTAGCTCGTCGAAGCAAGGATTCAAGAATGCATGCCCTTTCCATACTTGGGGCATCAAAAGTTGGTTAGGTTACCAAGAAACCCTAATCATTAGTGCTTTGGTTATCTATTTTTGCTCAGCACTGCGTCACTCGTAGCGCTTCCCAAAAAGGGGCATCTTTAGACACCAAAATAGCACCAATCCGATTATGTGACTGCAAACACTGATCGCTTTGACAAACACAGCCCCCAGGGCAGTCCTTAGATGTTAAACAGTGGTCTTAACCACTTTCATAGCAATTTTGTAAGGTCAAGGAGCAATTTGGCACACTTTGCCCAGTATTCGTCTCACCCAGGGACGAATTCAAAATAGAATCCGTCCCACCCCAGGACGAATTTTGAATCCGTCCCTGGGTGGGACGAATTCTAAGCTTAATGGGCAAAAAGACAAATGGCACCAAGTGGCAGCCCAGAACAGTCAGTTGATGACTCCTGCCTCACACGCGTGTGTAGGTGGACAGAGGGGCCGTTAGAAGACTGTCACAAAAGGCATTTATCAAATCCCAAGTCAACGGAGGACTCCCCTCCCTCATGGGAAGACAAGAGCGCCACATGGCGCCTATGACCAACACATGGCATTTGTGCTTCCCTCCCAAAAGAGACCCCATGGGTCTATAAAAGGTGGGACTTTTCTCACCCAAAATATACAGGTTGAAGAAGTTTTCAAGCAACGAAGTGCTACCGAGTTGAAGACCCACTTGTATCCCTTTTGGTTCACCTTCCCACATCCACCAATCTCTTTTGCAAGGGAGGTTGTTGGGTGGCATTTGGAAGTTTGAACCTGACCCAAATCCAACACATGGACACCTGAACCAACCAATTCGCCGACCCCCCAATCCTAAGAGGTTTTGGGCCCATCCCTGGTGGATTGGCTCCAAAATCAAGTGCCAACGATGGGAGGCCCACTTGGGCACCCCCGCACTTCCCAAGTCCTATTTTTAAGTTTTAGAGCATTTTAGATTACTTTTCAGATTGCATTTTGTGTTATTAGGTTTGATTAACCCATAGCTGCAATTTTGTAACTTTTGGTCAGATTCTAGTATGTTTTGTGTCGCTTTGTTATTTCGCTGACTTGCAGGTGTCAAGGTCAAATTCCCGAGGGTAGAGGCCAAATTGGGAGAATCCGACCATCTGGGTCGTCCCAAAATGGCCCCAATTACATAACCCCCCTATTTGTAGGCATTTTGCAGGTCTTGAGATTCGACATTGGAGCAGCAGCAGGTCGGTTTCTTCAACACAGAAGAATTCGTCCCACCCAGGGACGAATTGCAGTCAGAATTCGTCCTGCCCAGGGATGAATTCCAGTTAAAGGTAGATTGGCCAGTTGTCTCAGTGGCAGTGGCCTTCTGGTAACTTTTCCTATCTTCTGTCAAGTTTTGAAGCCATTTGGACTCACTGTATTTACTGTTTTAGGCAAATGTTTACATGCATATTTTGTTAGTTTTAGAGAACAAACACTTTTCATTTGTGGCAGATGCTACTGACATCTTGGTTGTTTCTTTGTTCGTAGGAGAAGCAACGAATGTTAAGAACTCATCGACATCAGCGACGACATCATCTTGGCCCGCCCATTGCAATCGTGGGCATGCGGAAGGAGGAAGACTAAGTCACACATTGTAACAAAGACAAATTTAATGCTCCTAGCCCTTAAAAGGGGAGGATACGTCTATGTAACCGAGGATAAGATATTTGAATAAAGAGGGCTGTGATTTCTTTACATCTTTTCTCTCCTTTCCAAATTGTCTCCTTTCTTCATTTTTATGCATAGGATTAAAGCGTTACATTTCATCTTATGTTGCATAATTAGTGCTCCCTCTGCCCGAAATCTTGTGCTTTCAACATGATTGTCTTTGTCAATGATCCTTTGAATGCATGTTATTTCAAATATTGGGTATGTTGTTGTTGATTAGCGACTAAGTGTGACTACCCCCTTAAGCGACGAATCGATGAGGGAATGACCGACATAAGAAAAGCGAAGAGTCGCTTGACCCAAGATGACTTAGGTAAGGGTGCCTTCAGTTGTTTACCATTGAATGTGAAAGCAATTTCCAAACATTCTGACCTATTTTTGGTGGGTGTAAACCATTTTTGTGATGCATTTTGGAGCTAAAAGTGTCAAAATTTTTTCCTCCCATGGAGCGGTCTGGCTATGGTAGCCTTCTTAGGGAGTAGGATAGTGATAATTTGTAATACCAATGTCTATTTTGGATGCCAAGAATGTCAGGCGCAAAAGCGCCTTCATTCGGCAATGTTATTGCTATTTTTGGATGGGTTTTGACCTATTTTGGTGACGCCATTTGGGGATGAAATTCTTGAAAATCCATCTTCCCGTGGAGCGGTCCAGCTATGGTAGCATTATTTGGGAGTAGGATAGTGAGGATTTATGACCTCGACATCTGTTTTACATGCCCGAAATGTCAAGTGCAAAAGCACTCTTATCGAACACTTTTAGGGCTTGTTTTGGTGCATTTTTGTGCATTTTTTGTTGTTTTTGAAATTTTTGCTTTGTATTCATCCTAGGGTGGGATGAATTCCTATTTAGTATTCATCCCAAGGTGGGACGAGTGCTAACCAGAGTGCTCATCCCAGGGGGGACGAGTACAAGCTCAAAAAGCCTATTTAAAGGATAAAACTGAGTTTTGGGCTCATTTGCATTTGTTTTTCTTGGTGATTTGGAGCTCTAAGGAGGAGGAGGTCAATTCTACGAAGCGAAGCACTGCCAAAATTTTCTTGCGACCATGATTTCACACACCGGATCAAGCGATAGAGCCAAAGCGATACCAATGAGTGCCCATCCAATAAAAAGGATGAATCTTTAGTAGCTCCATGAACTAGAGAAAGGGGATTGGATATTTTTGCATGCTTAACAATGAATTTCCAAGATATTATTGCATGCTTCATGGTTAATAGAACCTGAAGCATCCTTTCACATGACACCACATAAAGAGTAGTTCAAGGACTATGAAGCAAGTCACTATGGAAATGTATTCCTTGGTGACAATTATTACTATGAAGTTGTTAGTAAATGTAGTGTAATATTTAAGCTTATTAATGGAAGGATCAAGACCATACCAAATGTAAGATATATTCTAGGCTTGATATAGAACTTACTCTCAATAAGTCAATTTGTAGAGGCTAGTGTTGAGACTCTCTTTGGCAAATATGGCTGTAATTTAGTTTATGAAGCCATGGTATTGACTAGACATATAAGACATGGAACCTTGTACAAGTTATATGTAATCCTTGTTGATGTTGGCAGTACAAATACAATCTCAATGGAGAGTGATAAATCCATAAAAACAACAAATATGTCAAAAATGATGTTGTGGTATATAAGGATGACACATCTTAGAGAAAAGAGCCTATGTGAGATATACAAAAAGTAAAATATTTAAGGTTTAGAAGGTATGAAGTTTGGTTGATTTAATTTTTATGAAGCATGTGTGATGGGAAAACAAAAAAGAGTTTCATTTAATTCAAGTGAATATAGGAGAAAAGAATTTATTGAATTATATGTGGACCAATGAAAGTGGCTTCTATGGGAGGGTCTAGATATTTTATCACATTCATTGATGACTTCTCAAGGAATTCATGGGTATACTTCATGAAACAAAATATTAGTTCTTTGGATATGTTCAAATTCTTTGTGGTTGAAGTTGAAAGACAAATAAGGAAGAAGGTAAAAGTACTATAGACTAATAATGGAGGTAAGTATTTCTCCAAGAAGTTTGATGCATTTTGTAGATTGCATGGTATTGTAGGGCAGAAAACTATACCATAATCCCCACAACAAAAGATGTTGTAGAAAGGTTAAATAGAACCTTGGTGGAAAAGGTAAGGAGCATGAGAGAGGATGCACACTTAAGAAAAATATTTTGGGTTGAAGCTTTACATATAATATATATTGAACAATATATCCTCTAGCTTTGTTTTGGGTGGAAAGACACTAGAGAAGGCTTGGAGTAGAAAGAAATCTATAATAACACATATAAGAGTATTTGGATGTGAATCCTACATGCATGTTCCCAAGCAGAATAAAAGAACTCTTGATAATAAGTCAGTGAAATGCATTTTCATTGGGTATGGTGAAGGAATCAAAGGATACAAGTTATGGATCCCATCAAAACACCAACATGCATATATTCGAGAAGTCATTTTCAAGGAAGATTTTTCTAGTGAAAATTAAGCAAACTTGGATACCCAAGGAAATGAGGAACAATGAGGAATAAATTATAAAATAAAAATCATCAAGCTAAAAATTATCAGCAAATGTTGCCAAATACAAATGTCACTAATGTTTCAACTCCATTACATGAGGTGCAACTACTTGTAAGTGGGTCTAATGATGAAGGGCAAATACAACAAAAAAAAGAGACTACTATGGAGAGTAATCAACTTATTCATGATGAAGTACAGTTAGAAAATGAGATAGAACTCAAAGGATAAAAAATTAAACAAAGTGATCAAGTGACTAGAAGGAGTCTTCGACAAAGAAGAGAACCTGATAGGTTTGGCTATGAACCAAGTGATTTTAATTACCTTATGTTTATAATTAAAATCCCTTACCTTATGGGTAGGGTATGTACCTTATGTATGTTGATTGGATACTATAATTGTTTTTCATAAAAAAAATTAGGATATAATTTATGTAAATGTTTTTTTAGATTATAACAGACCGAAAGATGGGATAAGTCTATTTGATATTTGTAATGGTAGTATATTAAAAATATGAGTTACAACTTCACCTTCGAGGGTCGAGTCACATCGCATATTTCTTTTTTTTTATGTTTTGTGGAAATATATATGGTTCTTTTTCCTTTGACCTCATATTCTTTGAGGTCTTTAAATTTCACCTTGTTTTTGTATGATTCATCCATTTCAAAAAAACTCTTTAGTCAAGGTCATATAATTTGAACAACTAGAATTTAAAGTACCAAGAATTTTTAGTTAAAATTTCTACCACATTATATTATAAGAAGATATTTTTGAGCTATCATATTTTTCATGCAAAAACTTTACATTTTTCCTTCTTCATTGCTTACCTTTATTCTACATTCTCTTTCATAGTGGTTTACCATTTGCAATAATGACATTGGATATTTCTCTTATCCACAAATTTCCCTCTACATATTCCACTATATCCTCCTCTTCTATTGGTGCCTCTTCCTTCTATAGAATCTTAATTTCTCTACTCCACTATTTAACATTGAAAATTGAAGCTCTAGCTAGCCCCATTATTATTTGATAATTTAAACTTAAAAGCAAAAGCTTGCTCTAAGTTATTTCTTTGTTATTTTTATTTCTTTCTTCATGGGACATAAGAAATACCAATTAATCAAACTCTATCTTCTTCAAATATTTACTTTATTCAATAGTCATTACACAATTGTTCCACTATAGTTTCAAAGTTCTCAATACATTTTTAACATCTTCTTGTGTTGGTTCTTCAACATGGATACTTATTTTGTGCATAATATCATGCATCCTTACACAATAATCTCCGATGTTCTCATTAGTATAGATTCTTAGATTTTCAAATTATCTCTTTAATATCTTTAACTTTACTATTTTCACTTTGTTAGACCCTTGATAAGCTATTTTCAAGGTATCCTAAGCTCCTTTGATAGTCTTGATGCCTACAATGATTGAAAAAGTGCTTATAGTCTTGATGCCTACAATGCTTGAAAAAGTGCTTGTGTTAAGAGTTTATTTTATATCATATAAATCCAATGCATCTTTTCTTTGTGCCTCCTCTATCTATCTATTGGTTAGTAAAATACTCCAAAGTAATAATTCCTTATATCCATGGTGCACAATACAATTGATAATTAGTAGATTCCTCATTTTCATAGTTTTATACTTTAAATTCTATAGGATATCTCTTAATTATCTCAAGACTCTTTCATGCTTTAAATTTTTCTAAATTTCAACATTTTTATTTAAATTTTACCTTTTTATTTTTTATTTACACCTATAATTCTTTCGTATTCTAACATTTATTTCATTTTCTATTCTATTTACTTTTCTTATTTTTTCTTTAATATCACAAATCTTTTACTACTATGCTATTCCAAAACTTTTATAACTTACACTCGAAAACCAGAAGAAACACAGCACACAAGAAGATAAATACAATGCACGATTACGGTTTAGCTGCAGCGTGGAAAACATAACATAAACATAATAAAATAATTACGTCATAATACATATAAAATCAACTAGGTCTGCACCACTTTCGAAGTATACATCGCCATCCCCAGTGATTGAATTATCGCTGGTCACCATGTCAGCTTTTCCGTGGGGAAGTACTCATGTCAGCTTTTCCGTGGGGAAGTACTCCAACACCAAAAGGTATTGTATTATATAAACCGTTGAGACTGTCGTGGGTAACAGAATGTTAATAATGTTATCCACAACAATTTAAAAAACACTACCTTCTCTATGAGAGACAATCTAAGTAGCAAACTAAGCATAAAATGGTTGTCATAAGAATGGATAACGACGGTAACGTAGATACCTTGTCAATCACACATAGTACCCACTACTTACTATAACTATTGTTTTTCTTCATTTTTGAGGAGGCTAGCTTGTCAATCACACATAGTACCCACGATAGATACCTTGTCAATCACACATAGTACCTTGTCAATCGATGTCTGTAGTTTTTCTATAACTATTGTTTTTCTTCATATTTGAGGAGGCGGCTTACCCACTACGGCCCACTGAAGTTCCTGGGAAAATTGAGGATGAAGCAGAACCTTTCCAAGTCTGCGATGAAGCAGAGTGGAAAATGGGCTTGTGATATCCAAATCATTAACAGAAAAATGATAAAGCGAAGAGATATGTGGGGTGTAAAACGTACCGTGAATAAATGCGGTGAGATGTAACCAGTCGTGGTCGGGGAAGTCTCGTCGTATGGCTTCGGCTGTTTGAAGCAACTGTTCAATCTGTGGTTCATCCATATCTGGATCACTCTCGTCTACGTACACGTTCAACAACTCCGCACATTCGTATTAAAAGTGTTTCTCTCTCATTCTCTGAACCTTTAAAGAATTTTCACATATTATGTTAGATACTCACACTACAAATTGATAAACCGACATGACCCTCAAAATATATGAGAAATAGGACGTAAAACCAACTGTTCACAAACTTACAAAATCGAACGTCTGATAAACATGGTTTTTCCTGTAAAATTCCTTAACTGCTGCTATTATTTCGCCTTGCTGAGAGCCATAACCCCTGCATACGGAAACACAATTCACTTATCATTGAGGAGAGAAGAGTCGAACAAACTTCTAACATAAAAATATGTCAGCTTGTGTAAGAGAAAAGCTAGGTTCGAAATCGGCAACTAAGTCATCGTGAAAGCTAGAAGTAGTATAACATACCGAAACACTTGGCCGAACTGATTCATGATAGGTGGACCATGTATTGCAATTTTGTCTTGCTCGTGCAGGCCCTTATCCACGACTATACCTTGCGCCATTCACAGCAAGAGCTGGACGGGATGTCTCTTTAACGTCTAAGTAACAAAGAAAAATAAAATCTAAATTTTTATTAGAGTTTAAATTTTGGAGGTGTTAATTTGTAAAGGTAATAGTATGTTAGAATTTTTTGAGTGAGTGTTAGACTGATCTTATGAACACAAATCAGATTGACAATGATGGTACAAATCCTCAGCGAACTCTTGAGTCAACAACAACGAGTAGAAAAATCTTGTTGAGAACAACCCTTAGTTGAGATAAGCTTGTTGAGTAACCCTTTGAACCTTAGACTTGTGAGTTACTAAAAAATAATGTGACTGTAACTAACTCTCCTATCTATCTAAAAATAAAAAATCTTATTGGCAAGCTCAGCTCTTCCCTTGTAAGAGTGGTAGAATGATAGTGTCCAATTTTTTTCTCTAAAATGATGGGACCAATTTTAATGATGGGAAAAATATTTGAGAAAGTATTCTAGTATTGTTCCCTCTTTATATGATCTTGGAGAAGCCTAGCTTGCTTTAGTAATCATTTATAGAATACTCCCCCACACATTTCCTATAATATTTGACATGGAGAAGCTACTAGTTTGGCCCATGTTGATGTCTAGTAACCCTAGTCTACCCTACAACCCAACTTCTTTTTGAAACTCAAATATTATATAATGGTAACTATCCATGTTAATATTATTATTGGATTATGTAATTTACTCTAGGGATGCTCACGTCCTTTCTTTGGTTACAACTTTCAGATTTATTTTCTATTTAAAAATAACTCTTCCTCCTTTGTCTCTTCTATTTTACTCCATTTTTTTCCTATTATTTGTCTCTTCTCTTTCTCTCTTTTTCCTTCCTTGTCTTCCTCAGAATCTTAATGCCACCCACCCCATTTTAGCTTGTTCATTTTGAGAGTAAATATGTTATCCTTTCCATATATAATAATTCATCACCTACAAAACACATGAACACTTTACTTTGCCAACATAGTTAATATAATTCCATAAAATTATCATCAAAATTTGCATAACATAACAAGGAAACATCACATTTAATTCATCCTATCATGATTATATAAAAGTTATAATATTTTGCACTAAAAAAATACACAAACATTTTACTTTTCCTACCTAATTAATATAATTTCATAAAATCTTCATCAAACAATTACATAACATAACAAGGAGACATTACGTTCAATTTATCATGCTATCATTCAACATGGCCCTTCAATTTTCTTATTCTAATCATCATTTTATGATTCATAGTATAACTTAAGTTTATTCGATGGGTTAAAAAGATGACACATACATAATAACAACATACTTACAAGCCTAAAATCTGAAAAGGGGAAAAATAGACATTTAATATTGCATGCAAAAAATGACTCCTTATTTCTTGTCCATAAGATGCAAATTTTTGAATCTTCCTGTATTAAAGATTTGTCATTTTACAATGACAAAATTTTTTAGTTTTCCCAAACTAGTCAATGGAAGAAAAATAGCCCAAACATGTCCATAATGGCCCTCTTGCCTTCAAATCTGTAACTCTGCTTGCAACAGTTTCCAACTCCCTTATGGCCTCTTTGAATGGCGTATTTAAAACCTCTGAAAAAAAAATTGTTCCTCCTTCCATGACTGTTCGTTTTCTCCTTCCCTTGTGCATGCATGTGTTTTGATTTCCAAAAAGATTTTTCGTTTCTATTTTGTGGCCCTTCGTTTCATTCCCATGGTTTGATTTCAAAAAAATGTTTCCTTTTCTCCACAAGGGCATGCGTTCGTTTCCTTCCATGTGTAATGACCATCTTAAATTATTTCAAATCATTAAATATTCCTTATGTAACATTTTGTCTTATTCATTGGATTTTGTCCTTATGTCCACGTCACTATGTGGTCTTTAGTTTCACTATCCTGGTGTTCATCACTAATATCAGACACACTCAACTACTCTTTTCCCTTGGCAAAAATCAGACATGTTGCGAAATCACGACACTCTTGTCTCTTTGTCGGCCTGCCCCTTTTGAGTCGCAAAAATGCAACATGTCGCGATATCGTGACGCTTTTGTTTCTCTGTTTTTCTGTCCTTTTTGAGTCGCAAAAATACAACATGTCATGATATCGTGACACTTTTGTTTCTCTACCCGCCTGTAATTTTTGAGTTGTGAAAATGCAACATGTCGCGATATCACGATACTTTTTCTTGTTTGGTCGCGAAAATGCAACATGTCATGATATCATGACACTTTTTCTTGTTTTGCCATGAAAATGCAACATGTTGTGATATTGCGACACTTTTTCATGCTTGGCCACGAAAATGCAACATGTCACGATATCACAACACTTTTTATTGCTTGGCTACGAAAATGCAACATGTCGCGATATGACAACACTTTTTCTTTCTTGTTTTTTCTCTTCTTGTTTGGCCACGAAAATGCAATATGTCGCAATATCGCGACACTTTTATTTCTTCTCTTTTGGCCATGAAAATGCAACATGTTGCGATATCGCGAAACGTTTCTTTCTTCTCTTTTGGCCATAAAAATGCAACATGTCGCTATATTGTGACACTTTTCTCTTCTCTTTTGGCCGCGAAAATGCAAGATGTCGCGATACTTTTTCTTTCTTGTTTTTTTTCTTCTCTTTTGGATGCAAAAATGCAACATGTCACGATATCACGACACTTTTTCTTCCTTGCTTTTTCTCTTCTCTTTTGGTCATGAAAATGCAACATGTCGCGATATCACGACACTTTTTCCTTCTCTTTTGGCCACGAAAATGCAACATGTCGTGATATCGCGACACTTTTTCCTTCTCTTTTAGCCACGAAAATGCAATATGTCGCGATATCGCGACACTTTTTCCTCCTTGATATTTTTTGTTTTTTCTTTGATCTTTAGCATATGGGCCATTTCGGTCTTCTTGGAAAATATGCAAAAGGGGGGTCCCAAATTTTGGGGTACGTTGTGGAGTAGCCATAACAAATGGTGACTCTGCTGGGAAATGCTCTTGAGCATTTCGATGAGAACCCAACCTAAAAACACATAGACTCAAATACAAGTGTCAACAAATATCCCAAGAATGAAACTAGATGAGAAATACATGAAGCATTAGAATTATTAAGCATCAGCTCGGTGTGTGCAATGTGCTTCATTCCCTATCATTTGAAACTCGTTCAACTTTCCATTGTCAGTTTCACTTATGATTCGTATGCAAGGCTATGAATGATTTGTGCAAGATTTGATGTATGAAAACTATACTAGATATATAACAACTTGCTTTGCAAAGAATCAAACTTTCTAGTATCATGAACAAACATATTAAAACTGTCAAACCCTCTTAGGACCAAATATGTGCATACTGATTTAATTTACTAGATCCCAAAGTTGGTTATGTGTCACTACCATTTTGAACCCATGTGCAAGTGTAAGTGAAATTAGAGCTTTAGAGAATAGGATTCCCAACCTAAGCGAGATGGGAATTTAACCCTATCCATACTACTCTGATCTGGAGTTCATTACCTCATCTTGAACAAAATAATTTAACCTGCTATGGATGAAACTATCAGGCTAGTCTGCCCATTTGAGCAGTCAGTGGTCTTGCTTTTAGACAAGACATGTTGCCACGCATGAGCATACTCCATCGCCAGTCAAGCGTCTATAGCCCCGATGGAGATCAACCCCATAATCCAGGATTTGACTTTACTTTTGATTTCTTGAACCTTGGGGATGACTACCCATCTTTGCAAGGGACATGTAGTACGATCCTTCCAATCCAATATCAATGATGCAATAAATGTAGAATGAAAAATATTTTATTTGGAATTTTAAGTTCTTGAGTGGGCAAAATAGAAGCTTTGGGAAATCAGATTCTCAACCTAAGCGAGATGAGAATTAGACCCTATCCTTACTACTCCATGAAGGTCAAATCAGAGATTTGGTGAATTGGATCCTCAACCTAAGTTCGATGAGGATTTAACCCTATCCTTACTACTATGATTTTAGGCCTTAAGCACTATGGGAGTGGTAAAAACCACTTTTTTAAGGATTATGTTGCATGATAGGATAGACATGAAATACTCCTTTTGCCTCACCTTTTCTTCCAAGTATGGTTTTGACCATTTTGCTTAAGATCCTCTTTAATATGTGTAGCACGTGTTTGGTTCAATATAGTTCGGGCATCAGTTCCCAACCTTAGGATCTTTTTAATATACGTTATATAATAACCCTAAGAGGATTCGACACCTTTCAATGATTGTATTTGAAATGTAGATGCAACTAATATGAAATGTATATGCCATGTCGAATGTAACATGAGATATGGATGAATGCATTGATCTTTTTGAAATGAAGATGTTTGTAAAACTGACAACTTCATGCATCACAAGTTCCAAATGGTATTCTTTAATGTGTTTGTGATACTCATGGATCTTTCTGCAATACAATTTTGATGTTTCATATTCTCTTAGTCTTAGTCAACATTCATAAGGACATAAGCTGACATCTCGCTTTTTATTTTTTTCTTTTTTTTTCAAAACAAACCAAAAATGTCCAAAGGACCAACACACAAAACTTAAAACCAAAACTGAAATGCAAACCCAACATCACAAGCCAAAAAATTATATACAAATGTACAATATGGTACAAGATGATGCAAAGCTTGGACTATCACTTTCCCATATCCCAAACATGATTAGAACATTTCAAAAAACATATGACACAATATGTATGCCAAATGTTGTAGGAATCCAACAACAATAAGATCAAACCAAACAATGCAAAAAAAATCAACTTTCCTCGCTCTCCCCACCAATTTGATTTAGTTTCATTAATAATCCTATGGTGGAGTTTCAATTTTTCAAATTGATTAGACAATGATTGATATTCAATTCCTTTATGTCTATTCTTTAAGATGTCCATTCTACACTTTGATTCATGGTGTAGAAATAAGCTTTCATTTTCATTCAATAAAGCCATAATATTAATAATATTTGAATCAAACCATTTATTAGGCAAACCATCATTCGAATTTTGCATGGTGAAACCAAAAAGGTGAGATTTTACCTTTGGCATGTTTTCATTTGACCTTACTTGAAGAGGATTTGAAAATTCCTTTTTTCTCTCATGACATTCATCATCATGTAGCACTTGTTCTTTCTCCATGACTTGTTTATCAAAGGCACCAACTTAGGTACCCAATTGAAAATATGTCCATCCCTTTCAAACCATAAGTCTTGTCTATCTAGGGGTGGCTTAACTAACACATTTCCATGATCAATCACTTGGGTTATTTTGGGTAACATGAGAGTTTCAATTGGATCATCAATGATATCAAACCCAAATGATTTAGGTTTTATAATTTTCTCATTTTGAAATGGCATAATCATTGTAGCACAAGTAAGTGGATCAAGATTTTCAATTTCTTTTCCTTCAAAGGAATCTAAAGCAAATGACTCTCTTTCTTGATTCATGGTTGTAGAATCCTTATCATGTTCCAAAATTTGATGAGATTCGAATTCCTCTTCCAAAGCTTTCTCAAATTGTACAGGATTTATAATATCCTCATGTGAGGAAGCAATTGAGTTATCCTGCATATTAATTGACACAACAAGTTTGTTAGAAGACTTATATTGATAATATTCTTCCCATTTATTCCATGAATCATAGTAATCATCTTCCAAGTTCAATTTGTGACTCTCAAGTACTTCTTCTTCATCTTCTGATTCATCAACATGTTTCTCATCCAATTCATCTTCACCTTCCTTAGATGGTTCAGTTATTTCCAAAACTGAGTTATCTCTTGAATTCAAATTGGTAAAGCTACCATAATCCAAATTTGTAACCCATGATTCAATTTTATCACAATTTTAAAGGTGTGGATCCTCTTGGTCATCACTTTCGAGAACATCATCCAAAGTGTCTTTCGAGAACAAGTGATGAAATTTGATTATATCTTCAACTTCATTTGTTGATTTTCTTTCAAATTCATTTTTAGCCACTTGTGATGGCTCAAGATCTTCTATAATGGGATCAATTTTTG
Source organism: Wollemia nobilis (assembly GCA_028583015.1). Lineage (NCBI taxonomy): Eukaryota > Viridiplantae > Streptophyta > Pinopsida > Araucariales > Araucariaceae > Wollemia > Wollemia nobilis. The sequence continues at coordinate 61,249 of JAQPPZ010002525.1, read as the reverse complement.
AATTTTGTCTCATATAGTTACTCCAATCCTTTGCAAGTACATCTGACCAAATCATATCCACATAAGTTTGTTCATCCAAATCCTCCTTTTTGGGTAATGATTCTAGATATTTCTTTTCCAAAACAAGATGGTGATCATTTGATTCCAACTTCTTGTTACCCATCCATAGAATTTCTTCTCCAAAAGCTTCATGTTCTTCAAGACTTTTCGAATAGGTATTTACTTCAACGTGAGTCACCTCAAAATTTCTTGTATCGCTTGAAGAAGCATAACATGAAACATTATTAAGATCGACATTATGAATTTTCTTCCTAGGATGATTTAGATGCATACATTGACGTGCTCATTTTTGGAGTTGAACATGCCTACATACCTTCTTAACCACTTTATTTTGCTCTTTTACTTCCGATGCGAAATCTTTGGGTTGAGTGGTAGAAGTAGTAGGATTAGTTGGATTGATACCCACGAACAAAGCTTGAACATTTGTTGCAATGGTTCCATGGGTGACCACATGATTCTCTAATTGAGGCATAGTTGGATGGATGTAAGTACTTGTATAAGCACATGTGGGAGCATAAGTTTGTATGGTAGGATAAATTTGATTGTAGGGAAAAACATTTGATATCAAATTTTGTTGTGCCCACGCTTGATTTACCATTGAGGTTTGATTGCAAGCCCCTAGTTGTCCTACCATAGTTGATTACTCCATTCTATAACCTTGTGGCCTCAATTGTTGATCTACAATCATAGCTTCTGTGTAGGCAAATGCAAGATCAGTAACCAAGGGATTCATCCTAACAAATATGGCACACCATGGATCCAATACTCGAAAGTATATTTGAAGAGCACCACTCTCCTCAATAATATAGGGAGAAACTAATCTCGCATAAAGCTTTCGAAACCTCAAGTTGAAACTTCTCACTGGCTCATTAGGTTCTCTTTTGCAAGAAGTAAATTGTTGATTTATCGTGAGAGGATCAATGAGCAACCTAAATTGATTGATAAACTCATCTTTCAATTGAGTCCAAGATGTAATAGAACCAAGTGGGTAAATTGATGTACCAATCATATGCCACCTCATCTAGGGTTCCAGGAAACATTCTACATGCCACATCCTCATGCTCAACATTCCATCTAACTAGGATATCCACATAGGCTTGAATATGTTCCTCGGCTAATGTTGGACCATTGTGTTTAAATTTGGGCAAACATTTTTCTATATTCTTGGGTAAATCATGAGAATCTCCACTAATGTTCAAAGGATTAACATGTATCCCATACCACGTTCTTGTAGTTGTAGCCATTAATGAAACTCAAAGAATAACTTCAAAACCAATTTGTTAGTCATGAATAAAAGAAGGAACCATGACAAAGCAATATTCTAAAAATATAAATTAGTTTTTGATTCACTAAATCTCATATGCGCAAGTGAAGAGCATACTCCTAGTGTTGTAGGCTTTCTGATTCACAAGATCGCATTACACGTAAGTGAAGAGCATAATAAAGTGGTTAAGAAGGTATGTAGGCATGTTCCACTCCAAAAACGAGCACATCAATGTATGCATCCAAATCATCCTAGGAATAAAAGTTATAATGCCGATCTTAATGATGTTTCATGTTATGCCTCTTCAAGTGATACAAGAGATTTTGAGGTGACTCAAGTTGAAAAAAAGAAAAAAGTGAGATGTCAGCTTATGTCCTTATGAATGTTGACTAAGACTAAGAGAATATGAAACATCAGAATTGTATTGCAGAAAGCTCCATGAGTATCACAAAAACATTAAATAATATCATTTGGAACTTGTGATGCATGAAGTTGTCAGTTTTACAAACATCTGCATTTTAAAAAGAGCAATGCATTCATCCATATCTCATGTTACATTCGATATGGCATATACATTTCATACATCTACATTTCAAATACAATCATTGAAAAGATGTCGAATCCTCTTAGGGTTATTATATAATGTATATTAAAAAGATCCTAAGGTTGGGAACTAATGCCCGAACTATCTTGAACCAAACACGCGCTACACATATTAAAGAGGATCTTGAGAAAAATGATCAAAACCATACTTGGAAGAAAAGGTGAGGTGAAAGGAGTATTTCATGTTTGTCCTATCATGCAACATAATCCTTAAAATAGTGGTTTTTACCACTCTCATAGTGCTTAAGGCCTAAAATCAGAGTAGTAAGGATAGGGTTAAATCCTCATCAAACTTAGGTTGAGGATCCAATTCCCCAAAGCTCTGATTTGACCTTCATGGAGTAGTAAGGATAGAGTCTAATTCTCATCTCGCTTAGGTTGAGAATATGATTCCCCAAAGCTTCTATTTTGCCCACTCAAGAACTTAAAATTCCAAAGCAAATATTTTTCATTCTACTTTTATTGCAAATTTGATATTGGATTGGAAGGATCGTACTACATGTCCCTTGCAAGGATGGGTAGTCATCCCCAAGGTTTAAGAAATCAAAAGTAAAGTCAAATCTTGGATTATGGGGTTGATCTCCACTGGGGCTATAGACGTCTGACTGGTAGTGGAGTATGCTCATGCATGGCAACATGTATTGTCTAAAAGTAAGACCACTGATTGCTCAAATGGACAGGCTAGCCTGATAGTTTCATCCATAGCAGGTTAAATCATTTTGTTCAAGATGAGGTAATGAACTTCAGATCACAGTAGTAAGGATAGGGTTAAATTCCCATCTCACTTAGGTTGGGAATCCTATTCCCAAAAGCTCTGATTTCACTTACACTTGCACATGGGTTCAAAATGGTAGTGACACTTAACCAACTTTAGGATCTAGTAAATTAATTCAGTATGCACATATTTGGTCCTAAGAGGGTTTGACAATTTTAATATGTTTGTTCATGATACTAGAAATTTTGAGCCTTTGCAAAGCAGGTTATTATATCTCTAGTATAGTTGTCATATGTCAAATCCTGCACAAATCATTCATAGCCTTGCATACAAATCATAAGTGAAAATGACAATGGAAAGTTGAACGAGTTTCAAATGATAGGGAATGAAGCACATTGCACACATCGAGATGATGCTTAATAATTCTAATGCTTCATGTATTTCTCGTCTAGTTTCATTCTTGGGATATTTTCTAACGCTTGTATTTGAGTCTATGTGTTTTCAGGTTGGGTTCTCATCAAAATGTTTAGGAGCATTTCCCAGCAGAGTCATCCAGATCTGGATCACTCTCGTCTACGTACACGTTCAACAACTCCGCACATTCATATTACCTTTGTTGAATGCAAAGTGTTTCTCTCTCATTCTCTGAACCTTTAAAGCATTTTCACATATTATGTTACATACTCACACTACAAATTTATAAACCGACATGACTCTCAAAATAATATATGAGACATAGGACGTAAAACCAACTGTTCACAAACTTACAAAATCGAACGTCTGATAAACATGGTTTTTCCTGTAAAATTCCGCCTTGCTGAGTGCCACATTGAGAAGAGGTATTAAAGTGGAACGAAATTCTAACATAAAAACTAGCTTCGAAATCGGCATCTAAGTCATCGTGAAAGCTAGAAGTAGTATAACATACCGAAACACTTGGCCGAACTGATTCATGATAGGTGGACCATGTATTGCAATTTTGTCTTGCTCGTGCAGACCCTTATCCGCGACTATACCTTGCGCCATCTTTGAGTTATGCAACGGTAAACCTTACCTTCACAGCAAGACCTGGACGGGATATCTCTCACCCTTTGTGGAGGATGATTGCAAGTAGAGTGCACTTGGGGACATTATAAAGAGAATGACAAGCGTAAAATGTCAATCCAGCTCAGCGTGTTACGCCAAGTAAAGATTCCGGCCACCATTAGCGAATTTAACACGACATCGCATTATTGGCTTTGTAGAAATAACATTTCGGTCTGTCATTGCTATCTCGTGGAATTTAAGACAACATATGAATCCTACAGTGTTATCTCGTGGGATTTAAATGTTTATGATACGTACGCACCCAATCCGATCGGATTGGCACGAATCTTTGATGCCTTGATCATCTTCGTATTAAATCTCTTATTCTGGATCTGTTTTTCTTCCCCCTCTCCGTCGATCCGCGACTCTGTCTCTGGGACAGACAAACACACCGGAAGTTCGGAAGCATTGCGGAAGAATCTAAGTGTCGTGATGCTCATTTAAAAAATATATATATCCGTAGGGAGATGTTGATTTAGTTTCAAGCTCTTTAAGCAGGGAATTTTAACTCGGACCAGCAATCAATTACTACCGCACTGGCTCCTTAAACTGGCAAAACAGTCTGTTTCTGTGGGCGTCGACTTTGTAGTGCAACAGTCTGTCTTGAAGTGCAACACCTGTTAGAATATTATTAATGAATTTTTAGTATAAAAGATTTGTAATATGTTAATTGATTACTAGAAAAGTGTAGAGGAAACCTTCTGTTGTACTGACCCAAAATTGAAAATTCGGAGTACAGATCGTGAAATTCCAAACCGGATACGATAAGAGCGGTGTTGAGATAAAGCATGTGGTTATAATGGCGTGGAGAGTCCAAACGTTCACGCCACATCATACGATAAGATCAAAACGGTGGAAACGTGGAGTCAAGAATATAGCCGTAGCTGACATAGTAGGTAGCCTTATCCGTCTCTCTCGAAATGGAACGTCAGAATGTCATAATATAAAGGAGCACAAACGTACGTACTTATTTGTTCCTTGCCATACAAACGTACGTATTTGCAATGGTCGGTATTTGCAGTGGTAGTATATTTTTATGATGGAATCTGTAGTCATCTTGATATACTAATATTTTTATAGTATGTAAATGTACGTATTTATCTGTTTCTTGTCATACAAACGTATGTTTCCATATTTGTAGTGGTGGTATGTTTCTTAAGTATATTTTTATGATGGAAGAGTTATTTTTAAAGGAAAAAGAAAACTTGAAATTGTAACCAAAGAAAAGAGGTGAACATACCTAGACTAAATTACATAATCCAATAATAATATTAATATAGATAGTTACCGTTATATAATATTTGAGCTCAAAAGAGGGGTTGGATTGTAGGGTAGACTAGGGTTGCTAGACATCAACATGGATCAAACTAGTAGCTTCTCCATCTGAAATGTTGTAGGAAATGAGTGGGGGAGTATCCTATAAATGATTACTAAAGCAGGTTAGGCTTCTCAAAGGTCATATAAAGAGGGAACAATACTAGAATAATTTCTCTTAAGATGAGCATATCCCATTTATGCCAACCTGACATAGTGGGGATGTCAGGATCTCGAATACAATTGAAAAAGTATCATAATTTGTATTCCACTTAGTGTTCTTCCTATGATTCATGTCAAAACATATGCAACTTCATAAAAGAAATATGTAATCCCTAGATTTAAAAATTTCCAAGGAAAGTGCTACTTCTTTGAGGAGGGATGCAATCCCTAGATTTAGAAAATATCATAGTAAGATGAAATTCTCCAAAAGGTTGTGATACATATATATCAATCCTATAGAGAAGATCAGAGAAGCTAAAATGTAATTCAATGTGTGCATCCTATCTTTATGTATTATTTATGTGATCTTCTAATATACATGTTGTTCATATGGCTCTTTTGTTACTCTATGCTCTTGATGTGCCTATGTTTCTAGTCTAGAAATATGGAAAACTAAAGTATTGTATTATCCTATTTTTGCAATGCATGTAAGGATTGAAGGGATATTGGATGGTATATTCATTCCCTTAATCATGGTTTTCATATGATGGGTAAATTCTATTAGAGATTTAACCATGACCATAGTTTGTCCCTACCATAATGAAGTAAGAAGAGTTTGCTTTTGTCCAATATGCAAAGTATGAATGGAAGTGTTGAGTGAGAACATCTAGTTAGGTCATAATTTTAGGCCATTTTTGTTTATGGAATATTATTCTAAGTGATGATTAGAATAAGAAAAGTGAAGTGCCATGCTATATGATAGCATGATAAAATAAATGTAAGGTATCCTTGTCATGTTATGTAATAGTTTGATTCATATTTTATGAAATTATATTAATTATATAGGAAAAGTAAAATGTTTGTGTATTTTGTGAGTGTAGAATATTATTTATTTATATACAATCATAACATGATGAATTAATTGTGATGTTTCTTTGTTATGTAATAGTTTGATGATGATTTTATAGAATTATATTAACTATGTGGGAAAAGTAAAGTGCTCATGTAGTTTGTTGAATTATTATATATGGGAAGGATAACATATTTACTCTTATAATGGATAAATTAAAATGGTATGGGTGGTAGTAGGATTTTGAGGGAGATAAGGGTGAAAAAAGGGAGAAAGAGGAGAGACAAACAATAGGAAGGAAATGGTGTAAAATAGAAAATATAGAAGGGGAAGAGTTATTTTTAAAGGGAAAAGAAAAATTGAAATTGTAACCAAAGAAAAGACCTGAACATACCTAGAATAAATTACATAATTCAATAATATTATTAATATGGACAGTCACCATTATATAGTATTTGATCTGAAAAGAGGGGTTGGGTTGTAGGGTATACTAGGGTTATTATACATCAACATGAATCAAACCAATAGCTTCTCCATCTCAAATATTGTAGGAAATGAGTGGGGGAGTATCATATAAATGATTACTAAAGAATGCTTGGCTTCTCAAAGGTCATATAAAGAGGAAACAATACTAGAACAATTTCTCTTAAGATCGGCATATCCTATTTATGCCAACCTAACATAGTGGGGATGTTAGGACCTCAAATACAATTGCAAAAATATCATATATAAATTGTATTCCACTTAGTGTTATTCCTATGATTCATATCAAAAGATGTGCAACTTCATAGAAGAGGGATGCAATCCATAGATTTAAAAATTGCCAAGGAAAGTGCTACTTATTTGAGGAGGGATGCAATCCCTAGATTTAGAAAACATCAGAGTAAGATGAAATTCTTCAAAGGATTGTGATCCATATATGTCAATCCCATAGTGAGGATCAGAGAAGCAAAAATGTAAGTCAATGTGTACATCCTATTTTTATGTGTTGTTTATGTGATATTATAATATATATGTTGTTCATATGGCTCTATTGTTACTCTATGCTCTTGATGTGCCTACGTTTCTAGTCTAGAAATATGGGAAACTAAAGTATTGTATTATCATATTTTTGGAATGCATGTAATGATTGAAGGGAGATTGGATGGTAGATTCTTTCCTTTAATCATGGTTTTCGTAGGATGGGTAAATCCTATTAGATATGTATCCATAACCATATTTTATCCCTACTATAATAAAGTAAGAACGGTATGATTTTATCCATTATGCAAAGTATGAATGGAAGTGTTGAGTAAGAACATCTAGTTAGGTCATAATTTTAGACCATTTTTGTTTATAGAATGTTGTTCTAGTTAGAATGATTTAGTACAACAAAAAACTATTTGGTCAGACATATGTGGTGTCACATAATCCAATTAGATGATTTTTAATGAAAGTAGTTTGGCTAAACTCTTTCTGATCTTGCAAAAATTATTCTAATTTAACCCATACATAATATTCCTCCTACCTCATTTCCTCTCTCCTATACCACTATACATATGGTAGGACATACTGAATATACCAATTATTCCTCTTCCATATTACTATACACACAATCAAAAAACCCACACATAAAATCATCAAATTTATTTTACATATAAGTATAAAATTGACTATACACATAAGAAAATAAATAGTTGTATTTGACACAACAAATAGCTTAGTCAATGTCTACCTTAGCATCATTGCCATCATTAAGGAATTTTGTTGTATTTTAATCTCAACTATCTCAAAAATATCATAGGCTCCAATATAATTAAGCCATAAGATTATAGGTCAAAATATTAATAATCAAGAGTAGAATTAAATATATGAGCAATCAAATATATATCTAGGCTAATATAAATAAAATAGCATTTATATGTTTTCTCAATATGAATGCAGATGGCCAAAATCATTCATGTCCATGCATGAAAAATACTTATAATTAAATTGCTCAAAATTTGTATACAATCTTAGCTATTAATGCTTATTATGTGGTGATCACTACAGATTTTTTTTCCCTTACATTGCATGGAGCTTTGTCTCCATAATATAGATATAATAATGTGACTCTTCAATACTTATCTATTGCACTCCTCACATATCTAGAAGAGGCAACTTTTACTATTATTGACATTTAGCTTCTCATCTCACCACTTGTATACTAGACTCTTCAATATCTTCTTACACATATACTTGAATCTATGACACTTGCACACTTCTACATAACTTTTACTGTCCTACATACACTCCTAATATAGGATATGTGTGAATATTATTACATTACATATTTACACACTTACATACATGATACTTATGCACTTTTCTCAATACACATTTGCACACCTACTTACATGACACTTGTGCATATCCTGCATATAGAAACCTATATAAAAGAAAATATAAATCACACATCTAAATTATAGACTTAAACCCTAATATATTGCATATTTATATTTGTACCATAAAGGTACCATGGGGGTACATTTACATGTACCAAATAATGTAATATAATAATCTTCTTGTGTAGGTCTTTAATTATTAATTTAATTAATATCATATCACTTACCTTAGTCTCCACGTAGTTAACTTATTGAAGTAATGCTTAATGTATCTATAGACTGCTACAAACATTAATATTCCTCCTTATGCCTTTAATGATATTCAACACCTATTGAAAGTTATTTACATATCATTCAAATGAGCATAAGAATAGGTAATTAGATAAGCATTAGAATAGATGTTAGATTGCATGTTACAATAACCGTTTTAATAGATGTTTCAATCAATGCCTTGTAAAGTCTTTCAACTTTAGATTATAATTATAGGACTCTCTTCTTTACTTTACAAAAATCTCTTGAGTTACCATTTAGTTGGATTCATATCTATGGTCTATACCTTAGATATTCTTCTTTGTAAAAGCATTCACTATTTGACAAGATCGATTTCCTCTGCTCTCTACTTTAGACTGTTATGTCTAGCTTACTCTTGTTAGTCTATAATGTATTTTAATAGCCCTTGGAACATGATGTTGATTAAGATAAGCTATTATATATCTACTTGTGAACTCACTACTGGATCACTTTTTTTTGTGTGGAAAACATCCCAAAAAGGATGCCACTTTTGGGTAAGACCCAAGGAGGCAAGGGTATCCATTTTACCAAAAATACCCAAGAATCGGACCTAGCCTACCACATTTGACATACTCAAGGAGCAAAAAAACACACAAAACCAGTTTAAAAATAAGTAAATAACAACATAATAAAATAAAATAAAAAACATGCTCCTTGAGTTTGTAAAAGAAAAAAGCACAACCAAACATGCACAATAAGATAAAAGAAACCACAACACGAACCACATAGAAAAATACAAGAACCACATAACAAAACACAAACAAGACAAAAACAACAGAACACTACAAAGACATAACCCAAAAAAACATGAAAAATAAACACAACCAAAACCTAAAAAAATAAAATAAAATAAAATAAAAATAAAAAAACAACCAACAACAGACAATAAACATAAACAAAAAACATAGAAAACACTCACACATAAAAACATGAATTAACACAAACAAAGAGAAACCCAAGAACAAGAACAAAAAAAGTACAAGAACAATAACAAAAAACTACTGGATCACTTACTGTGCACTCAATCGTCTACTTTCTCTTGTCTTAAGCACTTCCTCAAAGGTACTCAAGAGCTTTCTTATCATTGTGTTCTCTTGCATGAGTACTTTATGAGAGCTTCTCATGTGCTTCCTTATCACTATATCCTCTTGCTTGAGTGCTTCTTAAGTGTTATTTGAGTGTTATATTTCTGTAGTACTTCTTTGCATTACACCAACTAAACTCGACCACTTCTGCTTTTACTTAAGTGCTACCAAACTTAGGTTCTCCTACTTTATTCTTGGACACTTCCAAACTCAAGTATTTTTACATAATACTAGAGTTTTACCAGGCTTAGAAAATTTTACTTTATGCTTGAGTTTTATTAAGCTCAGGTGATTTTGCTCTACACTTGGATTGCTATCAAGCTTGGGTGCTTTCTCTATACTTGGATATTTTGAGGGCCATTTCTTATTTACTCTTATTTCAATATTGATTGCAACTTAAATGTTCTTTGAATGTTATTATTAACTTGTGCTTTGAGTAAACTTAGCTACAAAATAATCCTTCAATATTAGTAGAAACTTACAATTTTATTCTTTCTACTATACTCCAGATTTATATCTGAGATATTTTATATCTTATGATCTTTGGAAGCTTATATTGCTTCTCAATTCTATAAAAGATATGATGTTTCTAAACCTCTAAAAGCTTTGAGACCTTTTTATTATTTGGGAGTGTCTCAATATTATGATGTCATAGATCACACCTAAGAACAATATGATTATCCTCATTTCTAGAAAATCCAAAATATTATCAAAGTGGCTATGAATATTCCCTCACATACAAATTTCTATTGAGTTAGCCCTTGATCTATTTTAATTGAGTATGATACGTACATACCATTTCACATCAGATTGGTACAAACTTTGATGCCATGATCATCTTCATATTAAATCTCTTATTCTGGATCCACTTTTCTTCCCTGTCTCCATCTATCTGTGACTCTGTATTTGGTCTATATCCCAGTCAACTATAGATAAAACACATCAAAATTGTTGAAGCCTTGCAAAAGAATCTCAATATCGTGATGCTCCTTTAAAAAAATTCTCAGTGAGATGTTTATTTAGTTTTAGGTTTTTTGAGTAGGGAGATTTAACTCGGATGAGCAATCAAGTAATACCACATTGGTCCTATAGCTGTCGACTTTGCAAACTTAAATTCTATGTTTTTTTTGAATTTTTTTATTTATTTTAATAAAATAATACGAAGTATAATTGAGTTGGGTATAGAAATGAAGGATCTTTCTATATTTCAAAGTATAATTAAGTTAGGTATAACAATAAAGGGTATTCCTATATTTTGAAGTATAACTAAACATATATCATTGAAATATCCTAATAAAAACTTATGTATAAATTTTAACTTTTATATCCTATATTTTTTAATGCGATGACAATCCAATCTTTAAATACTCAACATTTGAATTATTAAAACAATGGGAGGAATTGTTGGTATGGAAAAAATAAAATAAAAAATATATATCAAGTGTGACACCTGCTAGAATTTTACTAAATAAGTTTTAGTATAAATATTTCTAATAGGTAAATTGATTACTAGAAAAGTCTAGAGGAAACATTATATTGGACTAACCCAAAATTAAAAATTTGGAGTATAGATCATAAAATTTTAGCCTGGATACAATAAGATCGATGTTTAGATAAAGCATATGGTGATAATGGTGTGGAGAGTATTTTAACATACGTTGTGGTATGTTCTATCCAAACTTTCAGACCACATCATACGATAGAAGAAAAATAGTGGAAACATGAAGTCTAGATCTAGTCTTAGATGACATAGTAGGTAGCCTTATCCATATCTCTTAACATGGGTGGCCATCGATGACACTGACCATCAGAATATCATAAGATAAAATAGTACAAAAGTATTTATTTATTCCATACCATACAAACGTACATATCCATATTCGAAGTGTTGGTATATTTTTGAAGTATATTTTTATGATGGAATTTGTACTCAGCCTAATATACTAATATTTTTATATTATGTTGTTATTATGCAAGGGTCATATTTTGAACCCATAAATAAATTTAAATTATGCTATGAATCACAAAATGATTATTAGAATAAGAAAATTGAAGGGTCGTGTTATATGATAGCACAATAAATTGAATTTAAGTTTTGTTCGGTTAGTGATAGAGGTCAGACCCTACTTTTTGCCTACAATGGTAGAGGTTAAATCCTACCTTTTTGTCTATAGTGGCAGGGATAGAGGGTGTTATTCTAGAGGGATGTAGTAGTTGTCCATGTTTACTTTGTAGTGCTCTATTATTGGTCTAAAATAGAGGGTAGAAATATTTTTATAGTGGTTGTTTTGTTATATCATTTTAGGAATGTAGAGAGGGCTACTACTCTACTAAATGATAGGTTACAATACCTAGTTTGGGTACTGTGTCGAAACAACCACTATATTGTAACAACCATAGGTTGGGTATTGCATTGTAACAATTATGTTGTTTTAAAAATAAAGTACTACATATTAATGAAGATAAACCTAAGTATGTCTATTTTGCTTGGTGTTCATTATTTTTAGCCATTTGTCTACTTTTGTTTTCTTTTTACTCGACTGTTGTTGTTTCTTCTTCTTTTATAATTGGTATCATAGCTGAGGTAATATCAGATTATTTCTTTGTTGAGAAAACTCTAGAAGTGTGAGAGAACTTGTTTAGGTATTTAGTTATAACTTGTTGGAGAAAAAGATTGATCATAGCAACTCTATCATTAAAAAGTTTAGTGGGAAAAATTTCAACTTGTGAAAGCCAAAAATGGAATATCTTCTTGTAGAAAGACTTCTGAAGGAGATTATCATCAAGTATGCAAATCCATCAATAATTAATCAAGAAAATTGAGACAATATGAATGATAAAGTTATTGCCTTGATTTATTTGAATCTTATAGATTCAATCTTAATGAATGTTATTAGAGCCAAGTTACCAAAAGAGCTTTAGGATAATCATGGTAAGCTCTATGAATCAATGTCACTCAAAAAGTGAGTGCAAGACTGATCCTTCCAATAAAAAGGATGAATCTTTAGTAGCTCCATGAACTAGAGAAAGGGGATTGGATATTTTTGCATGCTTAAAAATGAATGTCCAAGATATTATTGCATGCTTCATAGTTAATAGAATCTGAAGCATCCTTTCACATGACACTACATAAAGAGTAGTTCAAGGACTATGAAGCAAGTCACTATGGAAATGTATTCCTTGGTGACAATTATTACTATAAAGTTGTTAGTAAATGTAGTGTAATATTTAAGCTTATTAATGGAAGGATCAAGACCATACCAAATGTAAGATATATTCTAGGCTTGATATAGAAATTACTCTCAGTAAGTCAACTTGTAGAGGCTAGTGTTGAGACTCTCTTTGGCAAATATGGCTGTAATTTAGTTTATGAAGCCATGGTATTGGCTAGAGGTATAAGACATGGAACCTTGTACAAGTTATATGTAATCCTTGTTGATGTTGGTAGTACAAATACAATCTCAATGGAGAGTGATAAATCCATAAAAACAACAAATATGTCAAAAATGATGTTGTGGTATATAAGGATGACACATCTTAGAGAAAAGAGCCTATGTGAGATATGCAAAAAGTAAAATATTTAATGTTTAGAAGGTATGAAGTTTGGTTGATTTAATTTTTGTGAAGCATGTGTGATGGGAAAACAAAAAAGAGTTTCATTTAATTCAAGTGAATATAGGAGAAAAGAATTTCTTGAATTACCTATATTTCTAGTCTATGTTCTTGATGTACCTATATTACCTATAGTGAATATGGCTATGTTGTTATTCTATGTTCTTGATGTACCTATATTTCTAGTCTAGAAATATGGAAAACAAAAGTATCGTATTATCCTATTTTTAGAATGCATGTAAGGATTGAAGGGAGATTGGATGGTAGATACTTTTCCTTAATCATGGTTTCCCTAGGATGGCTAGATTCTATTAAATAAGTAACCATGACCATAGTTTGTACCTACTATAATGAAGTAAGAAGGGTATGTTTTTGTCTAATATACAAAGTATGAATGAAAGTGGTGAGTGAGAACATCTAGTTAGGTCATAATTTTAGGCCATTTTTGTTTATGGAATATTTTTCTAGCTAGAATAATTTATTATGACCAAAAACCATTTGGTCAAACATATGTGATGTCACATAATCCAATTAAATGATTTTTAATAAAAATAGTTTGACCAAACTTTTTTTGATCTTGCAAAAAACATTCTAATTGAACCCATACACAAAATTCCTCCCACCTCATTCCCCTATCTCATACCACTATAAATATGGTAGGACACACTAAATATACTAATTATGTATCTTCCATCTCACTATGCGTACAATCAGCAAACCCACAAATACAATCATCAAGTTTATTTTACATATTATTAACAAACCCACTATGTACATAAGCAAACTCAATAGACTGTTGTATTTGACACAACTAATAGCTTAGTCACGGTCTACCTTGTCATCATTGCCATCATTAAGGAAGTTTGTTGGCTTTCAATCCTAACTATCTCAAAAATATCATAGATCCTAATATAGTTAAGCGACAATATTTAGGTCAAAATATCAATAATCAAGAGTAGAATTAAATATATATGAGCAATCAAATATATATCCAAGCCAATATAAATAAAATAATATTCACTTATAATATCAAATATGAATGTAAATAGCTAGAAAAATTCATGTACATGCATGAATAATACTTACAATAAAATTTCTCACAAATTGTATACAAGATTTATTATTAATGTTTGTTATGTGGTGATCTCTAGAGATCATTTTCCCTTACATTGCATGGAGAGTTATTTCCATAATATAGATATAGTAATGTGACTCTTCAATACTTATCTATTGCACTCCTCACATATCCGGAAGATGCAACCTTTCCTATTCTTGATATTTGGCTTTTCATCTTGCCACTTGTATACTAGACTCTTCACTCTCTTCTTACATGCATACTTGACTCTATGACACTTGCACAACTCTGCATGACTCTTACTCTCCTACATACACTTCTAATACAAGACACTTTTCCTCACATTACATATTTCCACACTTACATACATTCACTTATGCATTATCTCTCAATACACATTTGCACACCTACTTACATGACACTTGTACATATCCTGCACACTACACTTACATGATACTTGTGCATATCCTGCACATAGAAACTCACATAAATGGAAGTACACTGCATATAAAGTCAGCTAGGTCTGATCACTTTCGAAGTATGCATCTCCATCGCCACTGATTGAAGCATCGTTGGTCACCATGTGAGCTTTTCCGTTGGGAAGTACTGCAACATCAAAACGTATGATATTATATAAAGCGTCAAGACTCTAACAGGTGACAGAAAGTTAACGATGTTATCAACAACAATTTAAAAACATTACCTTCTCTATGAGAGACAAATAATAAGATTTCACCTTCTCCACCTCGATTCGAACCTTACTCTTGCTGTAGAGGTCGTAATCGCTGGATAACAAAATTGTTGTAAGTAGCTATAAGTGTGATCTTTTGGTCGTCATAATCAAGTGGAGTGAACAGCTTGTGTCAGAAATGCTTATACTTACGAGAATACTTTCAACCACGGCAGCATTTGCCGATCAGATGCATTCATGAAGTTGAGGTAAGCCCCATTTCTATACAAAGCTGCCAAGATTCACATCAACACAATCTGATAAGAAGCCTTCTCTTGGCTATTCGTAGAAGGTATGAATATGATATAACTCACCAGAAAATGAATGGTAGCGAACGATGAAAAGGGCTTGCGGAGGTAGTGTCGACTTGTTCCGTTTCATCAGCTGCTTTAAATTTACCAATCTGTGTTATAAATCACAGCACACTAACCAGCACACTAATCGCCCTAGATAGAGTTTGGGGTTGACTAACTAGCACTTGTGACCAATACCTGGTACATATATTCGTCATGTCCCCACGACATGACAATGTTATCGAGGCCACAACCTTCTTCGTAAATCCCGCTTTTGGTGTTATAGTTGGGATTGTAAGTATCAGGATTCTCTTCAAAGAACTGCATTATAACACAGACAGGAAGGGATGAGCAATGAGTAGCAAACTAAGCATAAAATGGTTCTCATAAGACTGGATAAGGACGGTAAGGTAGATACCTTGTAATGCACGATAGATTTGTCGAACGCACAGCCCACCGGAAATGTATCCCCTGTTCATCAATCACACATAGATCACTCATCGATGTCTGTAGTTGGCTAGCTATCTATAACTATTGTTTTTCTTCATATTTGAGGAGGTGACTTACCCACTACGGCCCACTGAGGTTCCTGGCCAAATTGAGGATGAAGCAGAACCTTTCCCAGATCTGTATGGGGTGAAAAGTGAGCTTGTGATATCCAAATCATTAACTGAAAAAATGATAAAGCGAAGAGATATGTGGGGTGCAAAACGTACAGTGAATAAATGCAGTGAGATGCAACCAGTCGTGGTCGGGGAAGTCTCGTCGTATGGCTTCGGCTGTTTGAAGCAAGTGTTCAATCTGCGGTTCATCTAGATCTGGATCACTCTCGTCTACGTACTCGTTCAAAAACTCCGCACATTCCCAAATACTCATATTACCTTTGTTGAATGCCAAATGTTTCTCTCTCATTCTCTGAACCTGTAAATCATTATCACATATTATGTTACATACTCACTACAAATGGATGAACCAACATGACTCGCAAAATATATGAATTATAGGACGTAAAACCAACTGTCCACAAACTTACAAACTCGAACGTCTGATGAGCATGTTTTTTCCTGTAAAATTCCTTGACTGCTGCTGTTCTTTCGCCTTGCTGGTTGTCAAAATCCCTGCTTGCGGAAACACAATTCACGTATCATTGAGATAAACACTAGCTTCGAAATCGGCAAATATGTCATCGTGAAAGTTCGAAGTAGTATAACATACCGAAACACTTGGCCGAACTGATTCATGGTAGGTAGACCATGTATTGCAATCTTGTCTTGCTCGTGCAGACCCTTACCCGCGACTATACCTTGCGTCATCTTTGAGTTATGCAACGGTAAACCTTACCTTCACAGCAAGACCTGGACGGGATATCTCTCACCCTTTGTGGAGGACGGTTGCAAGTAGAGGGCACTTGGGGACATTATAAAGAGAATGACAAGCGTAAAATGTCAATCCAGCTCAGCGTGTTACGCCAAGTAAAGATTCCGGCCACCATTAGCGACATTGCTCTCATATTGCTCTCGCGCTTGCGTGGAATTTAACACGACATCGCATTATTGGCTTTGTACAAATAACATTTCGGTCTGTCATTGCTATCTCGTGGAATTTAAGACAACATATGAATCCTACAGTGTTATCTCGTGGGATTTAAATGTTTATGATACGTACGCACCCAATCCGATCGGATTGGCACTAATCTTTGATGCCGTGATCATCTTCGTATTAAATCTCTTATTCTGGATCTGTTTTTCTTCCCCGTCTCCGTTGATCCGCGACTCTGTCTCTGGGACAGACAAACACACAGGAAGTTCGGAAGCATTGCGGAAGAATCTAAGTGTCGTGATGCTCATTTAAAAAATATATATATCCGTAGGGAGATGTTGATTTAGTTTCAAGCTCTTTAAGCAGGGAATTTTGACTCGGACCAGCAATCAATTACTACCGCACTGGCTCCTTAAACTGGCAAAACAGTCTGTTTCTGTGGGCGTCGACTTTGTAGTGCAACAGTCTGTCTTGAAGTGCAACACCTGTTAGAATATTATTAATGAATTTTTAGTATAAAAGATTTGTAATATGTAAATTGACTACTAGAAAAGTGTAGAGGAAACCTTCTGTTGTACTGACCCAAAATTGAAAATTCGGAGTACAGATCGTGAAATTCCAAACCGGATACGATAAGAGCGGTGTTGAGATAAAGCATGTGGTTATAATGGCGTGGAGAGTCCAAACATTCACGCCACATCATACGATAAGATCAAAACGGTGGAAACGTGGAGTCTAGAATATAGCCGTAGCTGACATAGTAGGTAGCCTTATCCGTCTCTCTCGAAATGGAACGTCAGAATGTCATAATATAAAGGAGCACAAACGTACGTACTTATTTGTTCCTTGCCATACAAACGTACGTATTTGCAATGGTCGGTATTTGCAGTGGTAGTATTGATATACTAATATTTTTATAGTATGTAAACGTACGTATTTATCTGTTCCTTCTCATACAAAGGTAGGTATGTTTCTTAAGTACATTTTTATGATGAAATTTATAGTCATCTTGATATAATAATATTTTTATAGTATGTTTTTATTATGGAAGGGTCATCTTTTTAATCAATAGTGAATCTTAAATTATGTTAAGTTTTCAAAGGTTAGTTGGATTTGTGACCACTTATCAAGAAGAAACCTTGTTTCAAATCTTGGGGGTGCCAGTTTGCAAAGGGAGTAGACTGCTTTGAATTCTCTAAGTGCTTGTTAGATCGATGATAATATAAATTCCAAGCGACTAGTGGTTCCTCTCACGTGGGTCAACAATAATGAAGTGTAACAGTCTTGTTGGAGGTAGTCCTTGTGATTTGGTTTGAACCACACACTTGATAGTTACTAAAAATAATGTGCTTGTAACCAACTCCCCTACATATAAAAAATAAATTATGCTATGATTCATAAAATGATGATTAGAATATGAAAAGTGAAGGGCCATGCTATATGATAGCATGATAAAATGAATGTAAGGTATCCTTGTCTTGTTATGTAGTAGTTTGATTCATATTTTACCAAATTTAATTAATTATACACGAAAAGTAAAATGCATGTGTATTTTGTGAATGTAGAATATTATAACTAAGATAAGATAACTTGATATATATATATATATATATATATATTTTTTTTTTTCATGTTGAATTAATTGTGATGTTTCTTTGTTATGTAATAGTTTCATGATGATTTTATAGAATTATATTAACTATGTGGGAAAAGTAAAGTGGTCATGTATTTTTATAGTGATGAGTTATTATATATGGGAAGGATAACATATTTACTCTTAGAATTGACAAGTTAAAATGGGATGGGTTGTATTAGGATATTGAGGGAGATAAGGGAGAAAAAAAGGGAGAAAAATGAGAGACAAACAATAGGAAAGAAATGGCATAAAATAGAAAATATAAAGAAGGAAGAGTTATGTTTAAAGGAAAAAGAAAACTTGAAATTGTAAACAAAGAAAAGAGGTGAACATACCTAGACTAAATTACATAATCCAATAATAATATTAATATAGATAGTTACCATTATATAATATTTGAGCTCAAAAGAGGGGTTGGATTGTAGGGTAGACTAGGGTTGCTAGACATCAACATGGATCAAACTAGTAGCTTCTCCATCTGAAATGTTGTAGGAAATGAGTGGGGGAGTATCCTATAAATTATTACTAAAGCATGTTAGGCTTCTCAAAGGTCATATAAAGAGGGAACAATACTAGAATAATTTCTCTTAAGATGAGCATATCCCATTTATGCCAACCTGACATAGTTGGGATGTCAGGAGCTCGAATACAATTGCAAAAGTATCATAAATTGTATTCCACTTAGTGTTCTTCCTATGATTCATGTCAAAACATATGCAACTTCATAAAAGAAATATGTAATCCCTAGATTTAAAAATTTCCAAGGAAAGTGCTACTTCTTTGAGGAGGGATGCAATCCCTAGATTTAGAAAATATCATAGTAAGATAAAATTCTCCAAAAGGTTTTGATACATATATATCAATCCTATAGAGAAGATCAGAGAAGCTAAAATGTAATTCAATGTGTGCATCCTATCTTTATGTATTATTTATGTGATCTTCTAATATACATGTTGTTCATATGGCTCTTTTGTTACTCTATGCTCTTGATGTGCCTATGTTTCTAGTCTAGAAATATGGAAAACTAAAGTATTGTATTATCCTATTTTTGCAATGCATGTAAGGATTGAAGGGATATTGGTTGGTATATTCATTCCCTTAATCATGGTTTTCGTAGGATGGGTAAATTCTATTAGAGATTTAACCATGACCATAGTTTGTCCCTACCATAATGAAGTAAGAAGAGTTTGCTTTTGTCCAATATGCAAAGTATGAATGGAAGTGTTGAGTGAGAACATCTAGTTAGGTCATAATTTTAGGCCATTTCTGTTTATGGAATATTATTCTAAGTGATGATTAGAATAAGAAAAGTGAAGTGCCATGCTATATGATAGCATGATAAAATGAATGTAAGGTATCCTTGTCATGTTATGTAATAGTTTGATTCATATTTTATGAAATTATATTAATTATATAGGAAAAGTAAAATGTTTGTGTATTTTGTGAGTGTAGAATATTATTTATTTATATATAATCATAACATGATGAATTAATTGTGACGTTTCTTTGTTATGTAATAGTTTGATGATGATTTTATAGAATTATATTAACTATGTGGGAAAAGTAAAGTGCTCATGTATTTTGCTGAATTATTATATATGGGAAGGATAACATATTTAATCTTATAATGGATAAATTAAAATGGGATGGGTGGTAGTAGGATTTTGAGGGAGATAAGGGTGAAAAAAGGGAGAAAGAGGAGAGACAAACAATAGGAAGGAAATGGTGTAAAATAGAAAATATAGAAGGGTAAGAGTTATAGAACTTTAAGCCATGGTATAATGAAAGGATAGAACAACTCACCATCTTTTGAAAAATGTTATATAAAATAAAGGAAAAAAATAGAATAGAACAAAAATAAGATAAATTTGAGAATAAGATATAATTAGAGATATAAGTTGAAAATAAAAAATAAGATCTAAAAAATGTTAAAATTTAGAGAATGTAAAGTATGAAATATTTTTTTGAGATAATTAAGAGATATTTTAGAATTTAAAATATAAAATTATGAATATTGATATATAATGAAGTGTAATGTATTGTGGAGTATGGATATAAGAAACTAGTATTTTGGAGTATTTGAGAGAGAAAGAGAGGTATTGGATTAATATGATATAAAAGAAACGCTTAATATAAGCACTTTTCTAAGCATTGCAAGCATTGAAGGAGCATAGGAAAAATAGCTTATCAAGGATGTATTCAAGTGAAATTAGTGAAGTCAAAGACATCAAAGAGATAATTTGAAAATGTAATAATGGCAGTTGATGAGAATATGAGAGATTATTGTGTATATATGCATGACATTATGCATAGAATAAGTATCTATCTTGAATAACCGACACAAGAAGATGTTGTGAAAAGGTATTGAAAACTTTGACACTAAAGTGAAATAATTGTGTAATGACAATTGAATAAAGTAAATATTTGAAGAAGATAGAGTTTGATGAATTTGTTAGATTACTTATGTTCCATGAAGAAAGAATTAAAATAACAAAGAAATAACTTAGAACAAGCTTTTGCTTTCAAATTTAAAGTGTCCAATAATAATGGGGCTACCTCAAATTCTATTTTTCAATGTCAAAGAGCAGAGTAGAGAAATTAAGATCTAATTTTCAATGCGAAAGCTTTCCAACGATATATTATAATAACCAATCAGACACCCAAGTCAAAATTTATGGTTTCGACCCCAATGCTCTTTGGGCCAATAATATATGTGCTAAATATACTGAGAATAAAAGTCCTGAAGACCTTGTTCGTTATCAACTTCCTACCAAAGGTTCTCCCATTTTAGCAGTTCTTAAGACTGATGAGGATTTGATAAAGAAAAATTTATTTTGGATCATTCATAATAGTCAATAGGTAAATTTTTGGATAGATTCTTGGGCTGGTCACAAGCCTTTGATAACTCAGTTTCCCGATTGGAGGCCTTGGATGGAGGAGCTTTATCGAGCTAACTGGATAAAGGTCGCTAATTACTGTCGGTACCATATTGGTAATTTAAATATTGGTAGATATTGGATCTCTATTGAGGATTGGCCTATTCAAATCCCAGAAAGGCAAAGAGAAGATATCCAAGGCATCCTCTTGGTCCCATGAAAAAGATTGTTTTGGATGGAACAACACTACTAAGGGTGAGTATTTGGTTGCTCAAGGTTATTTGACCTTATGCCATAATAATCCCAACCATTCTTTTGACATATTTTCTTGATTGTGGGCTCAAAAGCTCTTGCCTAAGGTGAGGTTTTTTAATTGGCTTTTACTACATCGTAGGGTGCTTACTGGTGAGCAACTTATGAAGCATGGTTTTCATGGCCCTTTTAGATGTGAAATGTGTGAAGAGAATGTAGAAACTCTCAACCATATTTTTATTGAGTGTACTTTAGCCTCTGAGCTATGGAGGAGAATGGCCACTTTTACTTTAGAACAGTGGTCCAATTTTTTAATTTAGAACAACTTTTGAGGGATTGGCCTAATCAAGAGGGTGTTTATCATTTTATTAGGCAGTTAGTTTGGATGGGTTCTACCATTCTTATTTGGAATATTTGGAATGAAAGGAACAACCAAATTTTTAATCAAGATAGGAAGGATATTCACTATATTTGGAAAAAGACCATAGCTAACTTAGTTGAATTAGTCCATCAACTCCTTAATCACCCCCAAAACTCCCACCAAAGATGGGATCAAGTGATGCAAATATTGAAGATTAAATCTTCTAAGGGCAACCAACTTAAAGGGAATGTGAGTATTAGTAAGATGGATAAGACAATAAATTGGAAACCTCCTCCTAAATATTTTGGAAAAGTCAATATTGATGGAGCCTCTAGAGGGAACCCTGGAAAAGCCAGTGTGGGAGAAATTGGTAGACTTTTAGATGACTCCCTAGTTTTTACTTTTATTGAGAATTTGGGTATTCTTTCCAATAACCTTGTTGAGGGGTATGGTATCCTTAGAGGCCTTCAGGAGGCTACTAAGGTTGGATGGGAAAAGGTGTTAGTTGAGTTTGAATCTCAACTTATGATTAATCTCTTGAATACTCCTTCTAAGAATCATAATGTGGATTGGAGAATAAAAAGAATTATTGAGAAGATTCAATTAATCCAGATGGGATTTTTGAAAGTTGATTACAATCATGTGGTCAGAGATCAAAATAATAGTGCTGATGCTTTAGCTAATTGGACTTTGGACAAAGGTGATATTACTTGTTATGGTCACCCTCCTAGATGGTGGGCTTCTCAAATTAGGGAAGCTCTTATTTCTATCATTTCTTTGAATGACTCCAGTTCTGAAAGTACCTAGTTTCTTCTTGCTTTTTTGTTTTGCTTCTCTTTGGTTCATTTAGTTTTTTTTAGTTCCCTAGCTCATTCTATTATTTCTTTTGTTTCCTTTGTTGATTCTTACCTTATTAGTCTTCTGGTCTAGATAGGTCATTGTTATGTTCAATTTTTTTTTTCTTTTTTGTTTTTTTTGTTTAGTTTTTTAACGTGGGTGGGATCTTTTGTTTTGTTTTGTTTTTGTGCTCTTTGTGTTGTTTTTTGTTGTTCTTGTGTTTTTTTGTTTTGTGTTTTTTTATTTTTTTTGTTATTGTTCTTGTGTTTTTTTCATTCTTGTTCTTGGGTTTCTCTTTGTTTGTGTTAATTCGTATTTTTATATGTGAGTGCTTTCTATGTTTTTTGTTTTTGTTTATTGTCTGTTGTTGGTTTTTTTTTATTTTTTAGGTTTTGGTTGTGTTTATTTTTCATGTTTTTTTTGGGTTATGTCTTTGTAGTGTTCTGTTGTTTTTGTCTTGTTTGTGTTTTATTATGTGGTTCTTGTGTTTTTCTATGTGGTTCATGTTGTGGTTTATTTTATATTATTGTGTGTGTTTGGTTGTGCTTTTGTTTTTGACACACTAAAGGAGCATGTTTTTTATTTTATTTTATTATTTTTGTTGTTATTTACTTATTTTTAAATTGATTTTGTGTGTTTGTTTGCTCCTTGAGTATGTCAAAGGTGGTAGGCCAGGTCTGAGTCCTGGGCATTTTTTACGGAGTGGATACCCCTGCCTCCTTGGGTCTTACCCTAAAGTGGCATCCCTTTTGGGATGTTTTCCACAAATAAAAAAAAAATTATGGTTTCGAGAAGTTGTGCCACTGAAATTCAAGTTTAAATATCTTTCTGGGTGAGAAAATACAAATTTAAATTTATATATGAATATCTTCTTGGGCAGGAAAATGGGAGTTACACTTTCTAGAATGTCCTATAGAAGTTAGTAAAGAGGGAACAAGGATTCCCAAAAGGCAATCAGGTATGACAGATCATGGCTCTAGCTTGTAGATTTCCAGTCGATTTTCATTATAATCAAATTAGCCTTGTGGTTGTAGCATTATAATTTCTGATTATGTAATTTCATCTTATTGAAGAATATTAGAAGTTGGGTTTAGTTTGAAATTTAATGTTTTATTGAGTATTGTGTGAGTTTTGGGTGTAGTAACACTTCACCAAGATATATATATATATAGGGAAGGAATCAATTTATCTTGTCTAAATTATAATATTCTACATCAAAAAAATCTAAACACTTTACTTTTCCTACATGGTTAACATAATTGCATATAATTATCATCATTTTATGATTCATAGCATACTTGAAGTTCATTTTTGGGATAAATAATGTAACCATATTAACTTTTCGTATTCTAATAATCAGTTTATGATTCATAGTGTACTTGAAGTTCATTTGTGGGTTAAAAGGATGATTGTTACATAATAACAACATACTACAAAAATATCTAGTGTATCAAGGTGTATACAAATTCCATCCTAGAAATATGCTTAAGCAATATATCACTATTTGTACTTTTTTATCTTACAAAAATATACTTAAGGAATATACCATCATTGCAAAGAACAGATACATACACTTGTACTCTATGATATTCTAGACGTTCCATGTCATCAATGACCACCCATTTCAAGAGAGATGGATAAGTCTACCTACTATGTGCCAAAGCGTATGTCCATACGGAAGGTTTCCTCTACACTTTTTTAGTAATCAATTTACATATTATAAATATTTATACTAAAATTTGTTTAGTAAACTTGTAACAAGTGTTGAATTTTAAGGAAAATTTTAAGTAATACAAGATTATTATTTTGTTTTTCAATACCTACAAAACCCTTCATTGCTTTAATAATTCCACTGTCGAGTATTTAAATATTGGATTGTTACTGCATTAAAACAATATTGGCTTTAAAAGTGAAAAAATGGGGTAAATATTTTTTTTGGGATATTTTAATGGTACGATGTTAGTAATAAATTATAAAAAGAAGCATTTTTGTTGTTATATTTTTAGGAAAATATGGCTTGTATCATCGGTTATACTTTGCATACCTAAAAAATAAAATATTCTTAGAATTGAAGTTTGCAAAGTCGACAGGCACAAAAACAAATTGTTTTGCCAATTTAAGGAACCAGTGCGGTATTACTGCAAATTCAAAGGTCTAAGAAGATTTTGACCTTTCATGTTATGTGATTTGATAATGGTTCATGACCTCTATTTGACATTATTTGTTATAAATTATGTTCTAAATATATGTATATATTTAAAAACAACCATCACAATAAAATACCTAGGTAAAAAATAATGAGATTTGAAATCTTAGCCTTTAAAGCCATTATAAGAGTAAATTCCAATTTCCTTAAATAGTCTTAAGACTAACAACCACAACGAGATTTTCATTTGAAATCCAAATTCTGAGGCTGATCATCTAGATCGATGATCTTGATCACTGGTCTCAGTCAAATCTACCTACTCAAAAAGCATGAAACTAAATCAAAACTTCACTACCATTCTTTTCATTTAAATGAGCATGACGACATTGAGATCCTTCCATGAGGCTTTCGCACATCTGGTGTATTTTATCTATAGAGACCAGATATAGAGTTATGGATCACCAAATGCAGAGAAGAAAAGCATACACAGAATTAGATATTCTATATGAATATGATCATGGCATCCAATATTCGTGCCAACTTGATCCGAAAGGGTAGGTACCTATCATACTCTTTTAGATTTCTTGACTCTCCATGGTGTTACCTTTCAAAGGACTATCCATTATATTCTAAAGTAGAATGTGGTAGCTAAGTGAAATAATAGAATGACTATAGAGATAACCACATGTATTTTGCATGCTAAGTAGATGGTGTAGACACCAAAACAGCACCAATCCGATTATGTGACTGCAAACACTGATCGCTTTGACTAACACAGCCCCCAGGGCAGCCCTCAGAGGTTAAACAGTGGTCTTAACCACTTTCATAGCAATTTTGTGAGGTCAAGAAGCAATTTGGCACACTTGGACACTTTTCCCGATATTCGTCTCACCCAGAGACGAATTCAAAATAGAATCCGTCCCACCCCAGGATGAATTCTGAATCCGTCCCTGGGTGGGACGAATTCTAAGCTTAACGGGCAAAAAGGCAAATGGTGCCAAGTGGTAGCCCAGAACAGTCAGTTAAGGGCTCCTACCTTGCACGCATGTGTAAGTGGACAGAGGGGCCGTTAGAGGACTGTTACAAGAAGCATTTATCAAAGTTCAAGTCAATTGAGGACTCCCCTCCCTCATGGGAAGACAAGACTGCCACATGGCGCCCATGGCCAACACTTGGATTTTGTGCTTCCCTCCCAAAAGAGACCCCTTGGGTCTATAAAAGGTGGGACTTTTCTCACCCAAAATAAAGAGGTTAAAGGAGTGTTCAAGCAACGAAGTGCTACCGAATCGAAGACTCACTTGCATCCCCCTTTGTTCACCTTTCTACATCCATCAATCTCTTTTGCAAGGGAGGTTGTTGGGTGGCCTTTGGAAGCTCGAACCTTACTCAAATCCGACGCATGGACATCTGAACCTACCAATTCGCCGACCCCCAATCCTAAAAGGTTTTGGGCCCATCCTTGGTGGATTGGCTCCAAAATCGAGGGCCAACGGTGGGAGGCCCACTTGGGCACCCCCGCACCTCCTAAGTCCTAATTTTAGTTTTTGAGCACTTTAGATTATTTTTTAGATTGCATTCTGTGTTACTAGGTCTGATTAGTCTATAATTGCAATTTTGTAGCTTTTGGTCAGAGTTTAGGGTGTTTTGTATTGCTTTGTCATTTCGCTAACTTGCAGGTGTCAAGGTCAAATTCCCGAGGGTGGAGGCCAAATTGGGAAAATCCGACCATCTGGGTCATCCCAAAATGGCCCCAATTACCTAACCCCCCTATTTGCAGGAGTTTTGCAGGTCCCGGGATCCGAAATTGGAGCAACGAACAGGTCGATTTCTCCTACTCAGAAGAATTCGTCCCACCCAGGGACGAATTACAGTCAGAATTCGTCCTGCCCAGGGACGAATTCCAGTTTAAGGTGGATTGGCTAGCTGCCTCAGTGGCAGTGGCATTTTGGTAACTTTTCTTACCTTTTGTCAAGTTTTGAAGCAATTTGGATTCACTGTTTTCACGGTTTCAGGCAAATATTCGTATGCATATTTTGTTATTTTTAGAGAGAGAATGCTTTTCATTTGCAACAGGTGCTACTAACGTCTTGATCATTTCTTTTTTCATAGGAGAAGCAACAGAGGTGAAGAACTCATCGACATCAGCGACGGCATCATCTTGGCCCGCCCATTGCAATCGTGGGCACGCGGAAGGAGGAATCATTCAGCGATTGTAATCAAACCCTATTTGCGCTCCTAGCCCCTGAAAAGGGAGGAGGCATTATTGTAACAGAGATCGAAGGAAATTAATGAAAGGGCTGTGTTTTTCTTTATCTTATTGCGTCTCTTCCAATGTGTCTCTTTTTCGTTTCATGTAATTTATATTTCTAGGACTTAAGCGTGCTTAACTTTGAATGCAATCGCACTTGGTGTTTCCTTTGACCGGAATCTCGTGCTTTCAGTGGCGATCACAGTGGGACCCTGTTCCCTAATTTTTAAAATCATAGAAACTGATCAAAGTTTTGTGTTTGTGCTTGATAGGTACATCTTTTTTTTTTGCAGACTGCTATTCGTCTCTGACAGGGATGAATCCTTTTCTGCAATTCGTCTGACCCTGAGACGAATTCAAATTCGTCTCTGGGTGGGACGAATTCTATTCTGCAATTCGTCTCCCAGAGGGACGAATTCCTATCTACGGATTTTCAGAGCAGAAATTCAGAGACAACAGGAGCAGGCAGAGAAGAGGTAGGGATTTTCATGATCTTTGTTATATTTTTTTTTTATTTTTGTTTCTGTTTCGTTAATTGTTTTCATTTAATATTGCATTGCATTAGGAAAAGTCATGTATGCTAGTTTCATTTTGTTGGATAAAATGAATCCCACACACATCATGAAACAACTTTAAACCAAGGAGCTGGTCGTAAGACCCCAGCCCTTGATGAAGACCATTGGTGGATTTAATCACCGCCTTGGCTTGATTTGCATCCATTTCCCGATTGTCAACTGTTGTTAGGCGTAAATCCTAACGAAGACAGACCGAGCGTAGCTGGGGTGATTCCCATGCGCATGAGGATAAGTTTTCTATGGTAGGTGCCATTAACAGGACAATCCCCCTTCCGTACCACCTATGTACCACATACCTTCTGCTCTCACGTACCTATAGTCTCCCTCTCGTAAGGGCGGGTATATAGAGAGGTTGGTATATCGACCTGGCTGGTATATTGAAGGGGCGACCTTTTTGGAGTTATAAGAGCCTACATGATGCATTTAAACGTTCTACAAAATCTACAAAAACAAAACAAAACATAAAAATGCACTAAACCAGTCTAGGGCACACCAAGAATCCTTAAAAGAGATAATCACGGTCTTGTGAATGTGTGTGTTTAATTCTGCTTAGTGTAGACAAAAAAAAAAAAAAAAAACATAAAAACGAGATAAAAACTTATTTAGATAGCATAGAAGCACCGCAATGGTGTACACCCGCAGTCAAGCCCAATCAAGGGCAGAAGCTTCGGAAGGTACACAAAAAGCAGGCGCAAGTTGCCTTCACTTCAGTCCTGAGGATTTGGTCATACCGCCTTATAGGTCAAACCTACAAAAGAATCCAATTCAGAATCCTCGGTGGGGTATGCCTATTCAAAGCAGCCCCTTTCGGGAAGATGCCTTACATGTAGACCTTGACATAAATAGAGAATCACCTCTTGAAGGTAGGCATGAGTGGCCACCGTGCAATGAAGCGCTAAACAGGCACACTGTTCATTTAGAGGGGCAACGTGGATATGGCGTCCCTTCTTTACCTATCATCAGAACAAAGAGACCAAATTCGGAGCGCAGGGCTCCTTACATAGGGCGACCTAACTCCGCTCATCCCATTTACACTTGTGAAAGGGAGTATGAGGAAAACCATCGCATTCCTCGAGAGCAACAAACAATGCGGGAGCCTTGCATTTCTACACCAGCAGGATATCATGATCTCCCCTTGAGGCCAGAACCTCGAGCACATACTGCCTACCTCGACAGAGGGAAGCGACCCCTTGAGATTTTAGAGAATCAAAACTGAGGTAAACCCATAGGAGGAACATTTGAACCTTCTGAACAAAATAGGGTAGAACAAATTGATCCAGCTGTCGCCAGATATACCACCCGTCAAGCCCAAATCATGCGGCTTAAACAAAGTCGACAAGAGATAGAGTATCAATACCGCTTGGATAAAGAACGCATGCAATGCGAAGCGGATGAGTTACGCTATGAAATACCTGAGAGGGGGCCAACCCATCGCATCCAAAGAGCTGAACAGTATGAGAGGCGTAATCCGTTGGCGCAAGACAGGTCTCCACGACCTCGTCAAGCTCTACCTCCAAGACCCCATAGATTCGAGAGGGAGGCAACTCCCCAAAACAATGATGGGTACCTTCAGCAAGAACTTGATCAGGGTCATAGGTTTTGCCCTGAGACTCCTCAAGAATTTTATGAGGAGTATGAACCAAAAGAGGAGTATATCGAAACTCCCCATCAAGGCAGGAAGGATGCCATTCGGCCACCCCTCCATAGGCCTCCAGTTTACCGTAACTTGCAACAAGAGCGAACAAGAGAGGAAGAAATAAAATCTTCCGATGCATACCAAGCGCTATTGGAGCGTTTAGAGTCGGTGGAGACAAAAGCTGCTGGGCATCAAAAACCCACATTACGTCTACTCCGCAATAATCCGGTGCATCCCTCAGTGCCTACACCTCTTTACCCCGAACACTTTAAGTTGCCTCAATTGGCAGTTTTTAAAGGTGAAGAGGACGCACAGGAACATGTTACACGATTTCTAAGCCAATGCTTCGGCATTCAAGATAATGACGCGTTATTGCTTAGAACATTCATAACCACATTCGCAGGCCCTACCTCGGATTGGTTCACATAGCTGCCCAAACACAGCATAAGCAGCTTAGATCAGCTAGTAGATGCGTTTCTTGAATGTTTCGCCTTCAACACAAGGAAGAAGGCATCACTTAGTGATCTTGCTAGCCTTAAACAATTTGAGGAGGAAACAATGGCAGCGTACGGGAACCGATGGAGAGCTTTGCTTTCTAAGTTACCCTACCGTCCTCCCATGTCGGACCTCACGCAAATGTTCACGAAAAGTTGTTTAAAATCAATCTCCGGTCTATTGTTGCTGTGACAATACGACAGCTTAGATATACCACCCGTCAAGCCCAAATCATGCGGCTTAAACAAAGTCAGCAAGAGATAGAGTATCAATACCGCTTGGATAAAGAATGCATGCAACGCGAAGCGGATGAGTTACGCTATGAAATACCTGAGAGGGGGCCAACCCATCGCATCCAAAGAGCCGAACAAGTATGAGAGGCGTAATCCGTTGGCGCAAGACAGGTCTCCATGACCTCGTCAAGCTCTACCTCCAAGACCCCATAGATTCGAGAGGGAGGCAACTCCCCAAAACAATGATGGGTACCTTCAGCAAGAACTTGATCAGGGTCATAGGTTTCGCCCTGAGACTCCTCAAGAATTTTATGAGGAGTATGAACCAAAAGAGGAGTATATCGAAACTCCCCATCAATGCAGGAAGGATGCCATTCGGCCACCCCTCCATAGGCCTCCAGTTTACCGTAACTTACAACAAGAGCGAACAAGAGAGGAAGAAATAAAATCTTCCGATGCATACCAAGCGCTATTGGAGCGTTTAGAGTCGGTGGAGACAAAAGTTGCTGGGCATCAAAAACCCACATTACGTCTACTCCGCAATAATCCAGTGCATCCCTCAGTGCCTACACCTCTTTACCCCGAACACTTTAAGTTGCCTCAATTGGCAGTTTTTAAAGGTGAAGAGGACGCACAGGAACATGTTACACGGTTTCTAAGCCAATGCTTCGGCATTCAAGATAATGACGCGTTATTGCTTAGAACATTCATAACCACATTCGTAGGCCCCGCCTCGGATTGGTTCACACAGCTGCCCAAACACAGCATAAGCAGCTTAGATCAGCTAGTAGATGCGTTTCTTGAACGCTTCGCCTTCAACACAAGGAAGAAGGCATCACTTAGTGATCTTGCTAGCCTTAAAAAATTTGAGGAGGAAACAATGGCAGCGTACGGGAACCGATGGAGAGATTTGCTTTCTAAGTTACCCTACCGTCCTCCCATGTCGGACCTCACGCAAATGTTCACGAAAAGTTGTTTAAAATCAATCTCTGGTCTATTGTTGCTGCGACAATATGACAACTTAGAAGAAGCTTTGGCGCAAGCCAGAGTCATAGAAGAGATTAAGATAGGTGAAGGTGCAATTGCCAAGCCTAAGAAGAAAGAGTGGAATAAAACCACTAAAACCGGGACAACGCAACCACAACACGCTGCAATCAACCAAGTTGCGATAAATGTCCCCGCGCCTGTGCAAGAAATGTAGCCTCAAAGGGCTAACTACCAGGCAGTGCCTCCTGCTTACGAAAGAGATAACAAGAGACAGAACAAGATGTCAGCAACGTCGCCCTAGGCGACAATTCACCCCGTATGCAGAGTCTAGGGACTCCTTATTTGACCGCTTGTCAGCGGCGAATCTAGTTACTCTGCCAGAAATCCAAAATTTTGACCCTAACGTTCCCAAGCCTAGGGGGTATAGGGAGGAATTGTATTGCAGATTTCATAGACACAGAGGACATGACCTAAATGGGTGCTGGAAATTCAAAGAACTAGTCCAGGATTTGATCGACAATCGAACATTGGTCGTGGACAACCCCATCGCACCTAACAACCAACAAATGGGGGTATTCAAGGACCCCTTGCCTGCCCACGAGGCACAAAAAAAATTGCTCCAAATAAACGAGGTGCGATAAGATCTTCCCGCACAAGGATTTGTGGGAATGATTAGCATTGTAACAAGGAACAGAAAATACCCAGCAGTTGCCCCCGAGGTACCCGCGAGGGAAGTTTCGTCGACATCGCAGCCTCAACAACGCCCAACGCAGTTACCTCCGCCTAGACCTGAGGTCACGATACGAACCAAACTCACGCAGAGTTTGCGGACCACGTCAGCTAGGTTGTCCATCTACGAGCTTATTCAATAATCAGCTCCACATAGAGAAGCTCTTATGGACATCTTAAAAGCCATTGAAGTACAACCCCATGAAGCTAATTCTTTCAACGCCTTCGTGGGACATGTGAAATAATGTACGGAGCTTGTCATCACATTCAAAGAAAATGAGGTCAAAACAATATCGAATGACATGCCGGATCCACCCCTGCACGTTATCGTGCGGGTCAATGGGATCCCGTACAAGAGAGTGCTGATAGATACTGGCTCGTCCAAAGAACATCATAACCACTGCAGCGTTAAAGCATTTAAAACCGCCAGCCTCTCACATCACAGCTTCCACGTACACACCGCGAGCTTTTAACGATGCAATTTGCTCGACAATCGACACGGTTGTTCTGCCTATACCGGTAGGACAAAAGTCAATACCCACACTGTGCCATGTGTTGGAAGGTGAAATGGCTTATAACATACTGCTAGGGCGGCCTTGGATCAGGGACATGAAGTGTGTCCCCTCGATCGCACACCAGTGCTTGAAATATGCCTATGAAGGGCAAATACATGTAGTCCCAATGGACTTAGAGCCCTTCAAGTATTGCAATGCGGTACAATTCATACCTCAATCGACCCTCCCATCAACGCATTTGGATTTTCAATTAAATCCATCTAAACAGTGGTCCGATACCGCAGTACCACCGGTGGCAAATAAGGCAAAATCCCGACCAGGTGAGACTTCATCATCGGCTCCTTCATCATCAACGCCACCTATCGTGGTCCAACAGAAGGACAAGGGAAAGCAAATCATGGAGGAGGTTAAGCCTCTAGAAGAGGGGTTGCCCACGATCTCAAGAATATCAACAGAGGAAGTGCCCAACGCAACGGAAACCAAGATTCCTGAACAACCAAACATGGAATGGACTCAGGAAGGACTACCGTTTCCTCCTACCCAATCATCAACAATCATCGTTGAGATGGCCAAGACAGCCTGGGAGAGTACATAGTGCAAAATGTTGTGGCAACCCCCACACTGGAGTCAGTACAAGACATGGGAAGACCTCGCCTTCCCATTGGAACAATCGTCCCTCTAGGCTACCCACCGAACCAAACGAATTTTTTGTATGGGGGCCTTGATCATGGTTCTGAACCATGCGAACAAAAGGAAACAGATGAAGAACCTTTTGTCGAAAACATCAATTATCTGTCGAACCCAAAATTTGCCCTAAAATATCTCGAACAATGCAATTGGCATGGGTATGGGCTAGGCAGTATATGAGCAAGGGATGCGGATCCTTTGCCAACCAAGGTATCAGATGCCATATGACAAGTCGGGGGTAGGGTTCAACCATCCCCCGCCATTAGACATCTTGGTTGAAAACATGCAAGGCCTAGAAATAGGCAACAGGGGGGGATTGGCACAAGACCCATACGCCAATCCAAACACAGAATACACATTGGGGGATTATCTCCCATGGTCTACAAACACCCCTGGAAATAGCAATAATCCCTCTCCTTTGCTAGAGAGAGGTGAAAGTTCAGAGAGCAGTCATCAAAGAGAACAACAACGGCTTCCAGACATTTTTCTGAAACTGTTCCCCTTAGAGGTTCCAGACGAAATAACACAGTCTCAAAAGAATCAGGTCCCTCCACTAAGAGTGGAACAACCGCAATGGGACCAGATTAATTCACTGGAACAGGAAGAGTCCTCAATGTCGGAAGCAACAGATGCTGAAGAGGATGAACAATTTTGGATCTATGAAAGCGATTCAGAAGACGAGACTGAGATGGACTATCTCAGACATGCGCGACGACATCACCGCGCTCTAACCCATGAAGATCTAATGGGACAAATGGGTATACGGTTAGGACATGAATGGCACGTAGACCCAACGAGGTGGGACCAAGTGTTAGGCCTATGGCTCCAAATTCAAGATGAGCATCGTCCACCTCAAGATCCCATCAGGACAACAGTACCAAGGGAAGACCCCGCCTTCCTTTTCGCACATAGAGACGAATTTGCACCTAGAGAGGATCCATTCGTGCCTGTTCCCGTAGAGCCAGATCCAGAGTATAGGGAACATCTGAAAGAATCAAGTCGTCACACCCGTGGTTCTGGAGACCAAATTCATTCCATCCACATGATCTCCATTGATTTGACCACACCCATCCGCAATCCGACCGATCCATCTCGGTCATTGCATCTAAACATGGATGCCATCGATTGGGATCGCGTCAATTCACCATTGTCACCATCGTAGTACTGGCCTTTCGGTGAAATGCTTCATTTTACCCCAAGGACAACTCAAGATATTTTTCAGGCTGAAGAGGGACCCTAGGTCCCAAACGTAGATCTTAACTCAGCTGATGATATCCATTTAATCCCAACTCCACATCATTTGGAGGACGGATCTCACATGTCAGTCGAAGAGACGACTGACGTAGACATCGGCATAGGATCCAATGAATCCAAGGATTCTCAAGCTGGGGGTAAGCCTTTCCCCCGAAGAGCAAGCCGATTACATTGCCCTTCTTAAAGAAAAGAAGGAGGTTTTTGCATGGTCATACAAAGATATGCCAGGACTAGACCCGCAGCTAGTCATGCACAATTTAACGCTTGATCCGAAAATCAAGCCGGTAAAGCAAAAACTAAGAAAGATGCACCCAACAGTGGCCTTGATGGTCAAAGACGAATTGCAAAAGCCGTTGGATGCACAATTTGTCATCTGCGTGGATTATCCGCCATGGTTGTCCAACATGGTTCCCGTCAAGAAGCCCGACGGGAGGATTCGCATATGCACCGACTTTCGAGACCTAAACAAAGCGAGTCCTAAGGATGATTTCCCCTTGCCAAGCATCGACGCATTGGTAGACGCTACAACAGGTCACGAAATGCTCTCCCTAATGGACGGTTTCTCAGGATACAATCAAATTCGTATCAATCCTGAAGACCAACTCAAAACGGCATTCACAACGCCTTGGGGGACATTTTGTTATAAGGTCATGCCTTTTGGCCTTAAAAACGCCGGCGCTACATACCAACGTGCTATGACGTATATCTTCCACGATTACATGCACAAAACTTTGGAAGATTACATGGATGATTTGTTAGCCAAGTCTAAATTGCGCTCAGATCATCTCGGTGACTTAAGCAAGATTCTCGATCGCCTCATAGAGCATAAGGTCAGACTGAATCCCAAGAAGTGCGTGTTCGGCGTCACATCTGGAAAACTCTTGGGTTTTATAGTCTCCAAAAGAGGCATCAAAGTGGACCCAAACAAAGTCAAGGCAATCCTTGAAATGGCTCCCCCAACCACTATCAAGCAGCTCAGAAGTCTGCAAGGAAAGGTCGCGTCGATTAAACGCTTCATAGCGCAATTATCTGACAAATGCCGACCAATGAACAAATTATTGCACAAAGGGGTCACATTTCATTGGGATGACGAGTGCCACTCGACCTTTGACGAAATCAAACAATACTTGGCTTCGCCGCCGTATTGGCACCGCCTAGACCAGGTGTGCCGTTCTACTTATACATCTCAGCTATCGAGGTGGCACCGGGCGCAATGCTAGCCCGTAAGAATGAACTTCACAAAGAACAGAGCTACTTACTATCTTAGCCGCACCCTGGTCGGGCTACTTAACTTAACTATGCATACGTTGAGAAACTCGCTTGGCAGTGGTGTTTGCCACCAAAAGGCTACGCCACTACATGCTGAGCAACACGACGTATGTTGTGTCTAAGGAGAATCCATTGCGATACATGATGAGTCGTACTTATCATAGTAGCCGCACGGCGAAATGGATCATGTTGTTGACGGAATTTGACATTGAGTTTATTGGGCAAAAATCTATAAAAGGACAAGTCATAGCCGATCAACTAGCAGAGGCTCCTCTTGAAGACGATCAGCCTCTGGTCATAGAACTACCCGATGATGAGGTCTTCCATGTCTCGTAATCGCCGGATTCTGAAGAGCCTGAGTCTCAGGCCGACATAACCTTATTTTTTGATGGTTCTAAATGCGAGCAAGGTGGTGGCGCAGAATTGTATTCTTCACACCGCAGGGCGCTCCAATGCCCCCGTCATTTAAATTAAACTTCCAAGTGCACCAACAACAATGCCGAATATGAAGCCTTGCTCCTAGGTCTTCGGACAAGCAATCGCCATGAACATCAAAAGATTGAACATCTTTGGCGATTCGCCGTTAATCGTCAATCAAGTCAAAGGGGTATATCAATGCAAATGCCCAGCTTCAAGGCCTATAAAGCCCTCGTGGATAAATTCTAGGCAAAACTTGAGTGGTATGACATCGAGGCACTCCCTCGATCATCGAATCATTTTGCGGACACAATGGCCTCCTTAGGGTCACTAATCCCGCAAGACCTTTCCGGTGATGTAACAACCATTCAGGTCAAAACCTTATCGCAACCCGCGATGGAGCGCGCAAGCTCAGACTTGACGCCAGGAATCCACATGATCCAGATCGAACCATCTTCGGATAAGTTCTTTCGAATCCGAGACTATCTGAAACATGCCAACTGGGGGTCTTTATTCTCCCCCACTCCCATTAATAGCAACACAACGCTATTCTTACAAGTTCTATCCCAATCAGCATTTGTTAGGGAAGAACTCCAAAAGGGATTGGCTGTTCAAACTGTCGAGGTATCCGATCAACAGGACTGGTATTTACCCATAAGAGACTACCTCAAGTTAGGTAATCTACCCTTTGGATTGACGCAAGCCGCAAAACGAACATTCAAACAGAAAGCGGCAAAATATGTCTTGATAGGAGACATTCTGTATCGTCGCAGCTACGACGGAATTCTTCTTCGTTGCTTGGACCAAGAAGAGTCCACTTGGGCAGTCACCCAAGCGCATGACGGTACATGTGGCGGCCACTTCGGTGGTATGGCCATTGCAAAGCGCATTCTTCGCATGGGCTATTATTGGCCATCTTTAGAGCGAGATTGCTGCGCGTATGTCAAGAGGTGTGTAAAATGTCAACATCATGCCAATCTGATGCACGCACCTTCCCAGGCCCTACAGACATCCGTCTGCTTGGCCATTTTCATAGTGGGGCCTCGATCTAATCGGAAAGATCTCCCCTGCATCGTCAGGCCGTCACACGTTTATCATAACGGCCACATAATATTTTACCAAATGGGTGGAAGCAATTCCGTTAACCTCTACGACAGGACCCCGCATTGCGGAGTTCATTTTGCATTACATCATATGTCGTTTTGGTATTCCATCCAAAATAATCTCGGATAATGGGCCATCATTCAAGAACAAAGACGTGCGTGCTTTAACCACAAAGTACAAAATTCAGCACAACTTTTCAACACCCTATTATCCGCAAGCAAATGGGCAAGCAGAGGCGTCAAACAAAACGCTAGTCGCCATCCTTAAAAAGACCGTCGCAGACAGATCATAAGGATTGGCACATACAAATCCCACTTGCCCTTTGGGCCTATCGCACTAGCATTCGGACGCCCACTGGGGCAACTCCATTTTCACTAGTGTATGGCTCAGAGGCAGTAATGCCTCTCGAGTTGGAAATTCCTTCCCTCCGCATATCAATGCAGGAATTCATCGATGATGACACTACACGGCAGGCCCGGCTAGACCAGCTTACGTTGCTTGATGAAAGACGCGTTAATGCTCTCGAGCACTTACGTATCTATCAAGAGCGGCTTAAGAGAGCTTACAACATGAAAGTTCACCTAAGAGACTTTCGGGTTGGTGATCTGGTTCTGAAGGAAAACCAACAAAACTCTAATTTGCCGTCCCATATGAGGGACAAATTCATGGCAAATTGGCTAGGTCCTTATGTCATTGATAGCAAAATAGGACCAGGAACGTACAGGCTAGCTTCTCTTGACGGTATCAAGGAAACAGAACCCTTGAATATCAGTCATTTGCGACCATTTCATATCTAAGAAAGCCATGTACCAAAAAAAAAAAAAAAAAAAAAAAAATTCAACAAAAACAAACAAACAAAAAGCTCCAAGGATTATCGCAATCTCTTGGTCAACCCAAAAAGCTCCAAGGATTATCGCAATCTCTTGGTCAACCCAAAAAGCTCCAAGGATTATCGCAATCTCTTGGTCAACCCAAAAAGCTCCAAGGATTATCGCAATCTCTTGGTCAACCCAAAAAGCTCCAAGGATTATCGCAATCTCTTGGTCACCAAAAATCTCCAAGGATTATCGCAATCTCTTGGTCAACCCAAAAAGCTCCAAGGATTATCGCAATCTCTTGGTCACCCAAAAAGCTCCAAGGATTATCGCAATCTCTTGGTCACCCAAAAAGCTCCAAGGATTATCGCAATCTCTTGGTCACCCAAAAAGCTCCAAGGATTATCGCAATCTCTTGGTCAACCCAAAAAGCTCCAAGGATTATCGCAATCTCTTGGTCACCCAAAAAGCTCCAAGGATTATCGAAATCTCTTGGTCACCAAAAAGCTCCAAGGATTATCGCAATCTCTTGGTCACCCAAAAAGCTCCAAGGATTATCGCAATCTCTTGGTCAACCCAAAAAGCTCCAAGGATTATCGCAATCTCTTGGTCAAACAAATCAATAAATTCAACAAAAACAAAACAACAAAAATCATCAAAATCAACAAAGATTTGCATCTCAATTCTAGGCATACTCGAATTCATCAAAATCAACAAAAACACCATGCATAAATTTTACCACACTACAGTCAGTGGTCTGGGAATGTACTAAGAGTTTCAGTAATTCAGTCATCATTTTCCTCTTTAGCCATGTAGTGTACCAAGTCGAACGGATTTTACAAAGGTAGAGTCATACTTGAAATACACCTTGTTACATAACATCCCAACACAAATCAAACATTAAAATTCCCAAAATTGTGTGAACGAAAGACGAAACCGCAAAATAATCTAGGTCACCACAAGCGAAACGGTTATCTTGCTCATCCCCCCGTGCGAATGACCCCTAGAATGCTGAGAGTTGGCAAAAGGACAAGCTTCCTCCCTACCCAATTCCCTAAGAATCCCTAAAGTTCTCAATAGTTGCAAAACACAAAAATTTGCAAAAATGTCAAAACTCAAAAATTTGACAAACTATAGTGCACACATCAAAAGGCACAAACAACAGTGATTTTCGTCACTCCATATCCCCAATCCCTTGCTCAAAAGAAAAATCAATCAAAATAAACAGTGATCTTATCACTACAAAAGAGCAAGTATCCCAATACAATTGAAAAAAAGAAGGGAGTTGACCTTGAATCCCTGGAACTCTCAAGGATTCTCGTAGGTCATAAGGCAAGCTTCAATACCAATTCGGTAACAGAAGTAAACCTCCCGCATGACGATATATCTGTCACATTAACTTGCGTACGTATCAATGTTTGCATGTGGATGAGCTAGCTTATGACATCCTGGATTACACCGCGGATTAATCTTAGTACATACAACAAAGGAATTCGTGGAGCTAATTAGGTGATCCTCAAGCACAGTTCGGTTGAAAGCCCATCTGGCACTGGCGGTATCCTAACAAATACCACTAAATGAACTCAATTGCACACACAGGATGTTAAATAACTCGGTCAAAAACAGGTCCGATTCGTACCTTGTTCAAAAGTCCTGTAAGATAAAGTACAGTTATGGATAGTGAGTTAAAACTGTCTGAATCTCAGAAAATCTTACATTCATCCCAAAACCATCTGCGCTACTTATCATCCTTATGATACCATCAGAAAATACAAAAATAGCAAAGAAAAACCAGATAAATAAAAATATCATTCATCCATTTCAATTTGCATATCACATAGACATCTAAAACAATTCAATTCATCTGCATTCATCAAATAAATAAACATGCATAACAAAAATCACATCATCACATGTACAAATCCAAAAATAAAACCGGTATATATATATATATATATATCGTCAAAAAGATGCCCGCAGGCTACAAAACAGGTCCTCAGACCCCGCAATCATATCCAAAACCCAACCTAAGGCGTCGGCCACCATGATCACGCAGGATCGGTGCGACGGGAACTACCCCCCGTGGTGTGGGTCCGACGGGACCCCGCAGGGCAGCTACCGCTAGCCCCAGCATCACGCCTACTACCACCCCCTCATCTAACCGCCCGCGGCGAGATGATGCCGATCGCTCGCCGTACTATCCCTCGTCCGTCGAGAAGATCTCGCCGATCGAAGGCTCGTGGAGCCGCCCGCCAAGGCGGATGACCTCCCTCTCCAAGTCTATCCGGTATAGACACCACTCTGCCTCCCGCCGATGATAGATAGACAATGCATCATCGCGCTGCGCCAAAACTCTATCCCGCTCTGCCAACTGAGCCCGCAGAAGATCCCTCTCCAGATCCCGCATCCGTAGCAGCTCTGTAAGCCGTGCAACCTCATCGCCTACATCCGACCCCACCCCCTCCGTATCTGCCGGACGCATAGGACTCACGGGGACAGTAGCCTGCTCAGGCTCCAACTGCTCCTCCACATCCTGCATGTCCGGCTGCTCCGGAACACCCAAGTCCACATCCTCATCTCCCACATCCACCATGTCTGCATCATCCAACGGCCCTCCCCAATCACCCCCTGCCGCCTCAGCATCCTCCACTGCCGCCTCCGCGCCTCCCAGTGGACCCTCACCTCTCCAGAGCCGCAAAACCCACCACGAGTCATACTCAGTGGTAGTACCTACGTCATCCACATCCAACACCTCAATAACCGCATCCGACTCCTCGCCCAATGGCACGAGGACAGGTGGCTCCAGATCCCTCTCATCTCCCCGACGGCGATAGCCAACGGGCTCACCAGGCAACCCCTGGCGCACCCCAAACTATCGTGTAACCCGACGGTACGGAAAGAACTCATGCTCCGTCCCGTGCCGCCCAGTCAACCATCGCTCCCTCCGTACCCGTCGGAGCCACTCTCCAGCCTCATGCCAGGCTGGACAGTCCCGATAGGGACGCCAAAACACCTCCCCTGGAGTGAGCCGCGAAAAGGCATCAATGTAGTGATCAACTGCACCTGCCCATCGCCGACTTCCGCCTCGCTCCGCAGATCGTCGCCACAAAGCCGCATAACCAATCTCATCATCCTCCATCGCCGCCCGAGTCGTCCACGGTAACCCGGTAGGCCTCTCAACAGCTATGTGCTGCCAACCCCAGCACTGCAACAAAAAGCTACAATCGACACCCTTCCGCCGTCGACAGCGGACCCCGTACAGCCTCCCCGTAAAGCCGCGCCAACAAAGTCCGTCCCCATCTCAGGATCAACGGTGCCTCTATCGGGCACTCGCCAACCGCCACACCAAATCCAAGCAGGTTCCACGGAACCTCGCGCCTGACGAATCAGGGAGAAGAATGTTAGAAATGAGGCCCATCAGGAATGCGTGCCTCACTCCTAACACCCCCCTCTCCTTCCACCAGCCAACCAAAATCCCGCCAGCCTGGCAATCCGCCTCGGCTGTCTCCACTGGGTCTGCTACACCCAGCTCCCCCCCATGCCCAAAACATCTCGTGAGTATAGCAATCCGCTGATCAAACGGAGATGTCCTAATAGGCGGACCATCTATCGGAATCCGAAGCAACCGATAGACGTCCTCAAGAGTCACAGCTCATCTCCCCGTCGGGAGATGGAAAGTATTGGTCTGCGGATCCCAAAGCTTGATCATGGCCGTCGATAGGCCTGATCCGAAACCACAGGCTCCAGTCGAGCCACCTGCTTGAGCCCAAGGGCATCAAGCCATTCCCGACCACCATCAGTCAAGGCCAACCGCGCCTCAGTAAAGGCAGCGGGTACACGGTAGCGGCTCCTAACAACCTGCAAGCAAACAAAAAAAAAAAAAATGATAAATAAATAAATGAAAAAGATAAAATTTTCAATTCTAGGGTTTCTAACCTTAGTTGTTAAACAAAAAACATAACAAAAAAATCTTAAAGTTTTGAAAAGCGCAACACAAAAACAATGCATTAAGTTAAAGCAAAATAAACCCTAGGGTCACTTACAGGTCTCGCCTCGGCTCCGCCGCTCGAACCAGTTTGTGCACTCATGATGGCAGAGAGAATTCCAGCAGCGCTTCGCTTCGCAGACTTACCTCCTCCTCCCGCAGCTCCAAAATCGCAAGAAAAAAAATGACACAAATGAGCCCAAAATCAAGTTTTGGCCCTTAAATAGGCCTTTTGCACTGGAATTCATCCTTGATTGGGACGAGCGCTCTGATCAGCGCTCGTCCCACCCAGGGACGAATTCTCCAGCTGGAATTCGTCCCACCCAGGGACGAATTCAGGCAAGCACAAAAAAAATCAAGAAAAATGACTAAAAATGCACTAAAAACAGACAATAAAACTGCTTGACAGGATTGCAAATGCAACTGACAACATGGGCATACAAATTCGACATCGGGGTCACAAATTATTACTATCCTACTCCCTAAGAAGGCTACCATAGCCGGACCGCTCCAGGGGAAGACAGATTTTGAAAATTTAATCCCAAAATGGTGTCACAAAAAACAACAAAACAACAAAAAAATGCAACACAAAACAAGCAATAAACATTGCCAGACACAAGTGCTCTTGCACTTAACCTCTTGGCATAGCAAAATTGATGTCGGGGTTTGCATTGTCACTATCCTACTCCCGAAGAAGGCTACCATAGCCGGACCGCTCCACGGGAGGACGGATTGCCGACAATTCAATCACCAAATGGTGTCACAAAAACAACAAAAAAAGTACAAAATTCAACAAAAACACAACAAAAACATTGCCGGGCATAAGTGCTCATGCACTTAACCTCTAGGCAAAGAAAATCGATGTCGAGGTCCAAATTATCGCTCTCCTAGTTCCCCAAGAAGGCTATCATAGCCGGACCGCTCCACGGGAAATAGGTTTTCGACGATTTCACCTCATTATGACATCACCAAAAGGGTTAACACCCACCAAAAATAGGTCCATATGTTGGAAAAATTGCACACGCTTAACGGTAAACCCTCTAAAGGCAACCTTGCACAAGTCATCTTGGGTCAAGCGACTCGTCGCTTCTCTCACGAAGGTCATTCCCTCATCGATTCGTCGCTTGAGGGGGTAGTCACACTTAGTCACCAACCAACAATCACACACCCAATTAAGGAAAACGACATGCATTCAAAGAATCATTGACAAAGACAATCACGCTCCCGCTTGGGGCAGTAAACAAGCAACAATCAAATCAATCAAACACTTGGCATTTCGTGAATCATGAACACAAGGTTCCCCCTGAGGATAAAAATGCCCTTCACTTGTTCATGACTCGATCAATGTCTAAGTTCAAGTCACACCTCACCAAAACAGAGTTAATACTTGAAATCAAATTCCTTAGCTCGTCGAAGCAAGGATTCAAGAATGCATGCCCTTTCCATACTTGGGGCATCAAAAGTTGGTTAGGTTACCAAGAAACCCTAATCATTAGTGCTTTGGTTATCTATTTTTGCTCAAGATCGCGTCACCCAGCAGCGCTTCCCAAAAAGGGGCATCTCGTAGACACCAAAACAACACCAATCCGATTATGTGACCGCAAACACCGATCGCTTTGACAAACACAGCTCCCAGTGGCAGCCCTCGTAGGTTAAACAATGGTCTTAACCACTTTCATAGCAATTTTGTGAGGTCAAGAAGCAATTTGGCACACTTGGACACTTTGCCCAGCATTCGTCTCACCTAGGGATGAATTCAAAATAGAATCCGTCCCACCCCAGGACGAATTCTGAATCCGTCCCCGGGTGGGACGAATTCTAAGCTTAACGGGCAAAAAGGCAAATGGTGCCAAGTGGCAGCCCGCAATAGTCGGCTAAGGGCTCCTACCTTGCACGCATGTGTAAGTGGACAGAGGGGCCGTTAGAGGACCGTTACAAGAAGCATTTATCAAAGTTCAAGTCAATGGAAGACTCCCCTCCCTCATGGGAAGACAAGATCGCCACATGGCGCCCATGGCCAACACTTGGCTTTTGTGCTTCCCTCCCAAAAGAGACC
This sequence comes from Wollemia nobilis, assembly GCA_028583015.1. Taxonomy (NCBI): domain Eukaryota; kingdom Viridiplantae; phylum Streptophyta; class Pinopsida; order Araucariales; family Araucariaceae; genus Wollemia; species Wollemia nobilis. The sequence goes on along the minus strand of JAQPPZ010002525.1, from coordinate 17,094 downwards.
CCTTGGGTCTATAAAAGGTGGGACTTTTCTCACCCAAAACATACAGAGTTGAAGGAGTGTTCAAGCAACGAAGTGCTCGCCGAATTGAAGACTCACTTGCATCCCCCTTTGTTCACCTTCCTACATCCATCAATCTCTTTTGCAAGGGAGGTTGTTGGGTGGCCTTTGGAAGCTCGAACCTTACTCAAATCCGACGCATGGACATCTGAACCTACCAATTCGCCGACCCCCCAATCCTAAAAGGTTTTGGGCCCATCCTTGGTGGATTGGCTCCAAAATCGAGGGCCAACGGTGGGAGGCCCACTTGGGCACCCCCGCACCTCCCAAGTCCTAATTTTAGTTTTTGAGCACTTTAGATTATTTTTTAGATTGCATTCTGTGTTACTAGGTCCGATTAGTCTATAATTGCAATTTTGTAGCTTTTGGTCATAGTTTAGGGTGTTTTGTATTGCTTTGTCGTTTCGCTAACTTGCAGGTGTCAAGGTCAAATTCCCGAGGGTGGAGGCCAAATTGGGAAAATCCGACCATCTGGGTCGTCCCAAAATGGCCCCAATTACCTAACCCCCCTATTTGCAGGAGTTTTGCAGGTCCCGGGATCCGACATTGGAGCAGAAGCAGGTCGGTTTCTCCTACTCAAGAATTCGTCCCACCCAGGGACGAATTACGCTAGAATTCGTCCTGCCCAGGGACGAATTCCAGCTTTAAGGTGGATTGTCCAGCTGCCTCAGTGGCAGTGGCCTTTTGGTAACTTTTCTTACCTTCCGTCAGGTTTTGAAGCAATTTGGATTCACCGTTTTCACGGTTTCTGTGCAAATATTCGTATGCATATTTTGTTAGTTTTAGAGAGAGAATGCTTTTCATTTGCAACAGGTGCTACTAACGTCTTGATCATTTCTTTGTTCGCAGGAGAAGCAGCAGAGGCGAAGAACTCATCGACATCAGCGACGGCATCATCTTGGCCCGCCCATTGCAATCGTGGGCACGCGGAAGGAGGAATCATTCAACGATTGTAATCAAACCCTATTTGCGCTCCTAGCCCCTGAAAAGGGAGGAGGCATTATTGTAACAGAGATCGAAGGAAATTAATGAAAGGGCTGTGTTTTTCTTTATCTGATTGCGTCTCTTCCAACATGTCTCTTTTTCGTTTCATGTAATTTATATTTCTAGGACTTAAGCGTGCTTAACTTTGAATGCAATCGCACTTGGTGTTTCCTTTGACCGGAATCTCGTGCTTTCAGATGGAGCCCATGAAGCCCATATTTTGGGTAAAATAAGTGACTTATCTAAGACATATCATAGATATATCATCAATAGAACTTTAAATCGAGTCATTCAGAGCATGAATCTCTTTTAGAGATTAGTAGGTAATAATCTTATTTTGTGTTAATTATATATTTTTGAATCCATATCATAAGCCTATATTCTCATAGATATTTGATAGAAGGTGAACTAAAATATCATTGATGTATTTTTATGTGATATTATGATACCTCCAAGGTCTATTTGGTCTATGATCATGAGATATAGAGTGTTCTCATTCAAAAATATGTGATCTTTGAAAAGGTTATTATAGTTGCTCATTCAAGTCCTTTTATTACTCTTTTGTCTAAGAATTATTGTACTCTATTTTTTTTAATGGTCTTAGATACTCCCTCAAAGATTATAATCATAACTATTTTAGTGGGTCTTCTAATTTGGCTTGTCTTCTAGTAGCATGATATCAACCACATTTATTTTTAAATCCTTAAATAAATGAGCTTGATACTCATTATCCTTGTTTAATTATGCTAGATGTTGAGTTTCGATTATATGCTTGAGTTATAGCTTTTGATGTTACTCCTATATAGAATGTGTTATAGTATTACATCATTTTTCTAACACACAAGTGGGTTCAAAATATCCTTAAGGATATTCAATCCATTCTCTCTCATTAGCATCATCAAAAGGCTCCCTATTAGGTCTTACTATCAAATACTGATGATTTTTGAGATCCACTCGTCTATTCATAGGGCAAGGGTCATCAAATATAGAAAGATATTATGGTTGTTATGTATAAATCCCTAATGAATAATTAAATATAAGAGATTGTTCCTCTTCTTTGAGTGAAGATATTTTTTGGTGTAAATTGATGTATAAGATCAAGCACACCTCTAATGATCATGTGGAGAAACATAGAGTTAAGGTTGAAATATCTTAGTAGATAATAAAAGAATAAGTTGATAATAAGGATTATTAATGCAATATGATCTTCTATATGAAGATGCAAGTTAAAAGTACTTATTCTAACATTATGATTTAAGTAATTTATATATACTATTAGGTTTACAATTTGAAAAGTGGAAAATTATTTTTAAGATGTAAACAATATATACATTAATACATCAACAAAAAGTATATGACCTTTATTGACTTAATATATTATCATATCCTAGAGAAGATATGTTAAAAAAAATATAATATTCTAATAAAAAATCTAATTGTTTAAATTTGGTATGATATACATGTTAATCCATAGAAAATAAAATATATATAATTATTATTTTAAATTTTTTATGGATTTCTTTAAGTTTAATGTTAGAAACTTTTTCTTATGTCACCACATTCAAATACATATATATTTTTTACTAGATCATGTCCTCCCTCTAAAATATTTAATCCCAAATATATAATTTATATTCATATAATACTCAATCATGAATATATAATTCTCAATGTGACATATATGAGGGTATTCCAAATATTAGGTATATATGAGATAGAAGGAAAAATGATGGTGATAAAATTATAGGATATTAGGTTTTCGACTTTTGCTTTATGTTAGCAACATAACTCGGATATAAATCTAGAGTGTAGTGGAAAGAATAAAATTATAACTTTATACTAATATTGAAAGATTATTTTGTAGCTAAGTTTACTCAAAACACAAATTAGGAATAACGTTCAAATAAAATTCAAGTTGTAGTCAAGATTGAAGTAAGAGTAAATAAGAAAGGTCCCTAGAAGTACCTAAGTATAGAAGAAGCACCCAAGCTTGATAGCAATCCAAGTGTAGAGCAGAATTACCTGAGCTTGATAAAGCTCAAGAATAAAGTAAAATTTTCTAAGCCTGGTAAAACTCTAACATAGTGTAAAAGTTCTTAAGCTTGGAAGTGTCCAAGCATAAATCAAGAGCACCCGAGTATGGTAGCACTCAAGTAAAAAGCAAAAGTAGTCGATTTTGATTGGTGTAAAGTAGAGAAGCACTAGAGAAAGGTAGCACTCGAATAACACTTAAGAAGTGCTCAAGCGAGAGAACTTATCAACAAGAAAGCACCCTATTAACTTTCAAAAAGCACTCATGCAAGAGAATAAAGTGATAATAAATCTCTTGAGTACCTCTTAGAAAGTGCTTAAAACAAGAGAAAGTAGAATACTGAGTGTACGATAAGTGATCCATTAGTGAGTTCATATGTAGATATAGTAGAGCTCAGCTTAATCAGCATCGTGTTCCAAGGCCTATTAAAATATATTGTAGAATAACAAGAGTAAGTTGGACATAACAGTCTAAAGTAGATATCAGAGGAAATAAGTCTTGTCAAAGAGTGAAGGCTTTTACAAAGAAGAATATCTAAGGGATAGACCAATTGAGCAATAAGGAAATCATAGAGAAGAATCCAACTAAATGGTCACTTGAGATTTTTTTGGAAAGTAAAGAAGAGAGGCCAATGATTACCATCTAAAGTTGAAAGGTTTTACAAGGCATTCATTGAAACATCTATTGAATGGGTCATTGCAACATGTAATTTAACATCTATTCTAACGCTTATCTAATTGCCCATTCTTGTACTCACCACATAACAAGCATTAATAATAAATCTTGTATACAATTTTTGAGCAACTTTATTGTAAGTATTATTCATGCATGTACATGAACTATTTTAGCCATTTACATTCATATTTGATATTATAAGTGAATATTATTTTATTTATATTGGCTTGGATATATTTTTGATTGTTCATATATTAAACTTTAGTCTTGATTATTGATATTTTGACCTAGATATTGTGGATTAATTATATTTTTACCTTTGATATTTTTGAGACAGTTAGGATTAAAAGCCAACAAACTCCCTTAATTATGGTAATGATGACAAGGTAGACAATGACTAAGCTATTTCTTGTGTAAAATATAAAAATCTATTGAGTTTATTTATGTGCATAGTGGGTTTGTTAGTTATATATAAAATAAATTTGATGATTGTATGTGTAGGTTTGTTGATTGTGTGCATAGTGAGATGGAAGAGAAATAATTGGTATATTTAGTGTGTCCTACCATATGTATAGTGGTATGAGAGAGGGGAAAGATGTAGGAGGAATTTTGTGTATGGGTTCACTTAGAATATTTTTTGCAAGATCAAAAAGAGTTTGGTCAAACTATTTTTATTAAAAATTATCTAATTGGATTATGTGACATCACATATGTTTGAACAAATGGTTTTTGGCCATACAAAATAATTCTAGTTAGAACAACATTCGATAAACAAAAATAGCCTAAAATTATGACCTAACTAGATATTCTCACTCATCACTTCCATTCATACTTTTCATATTGGACAAAAGCATACCCTTACTTCATTATAGTAGGTACAAACTATGGTCATGGATACTTCTCTAATAGGATCTAGCTATCCTAGGGAAATCATATACCATCAAATCTCCCTTTAATCCTTACATGCATTCTAAAAATAGGATAATATGATACTTTTGTTTCCCATATTTCTAGACTATAAACATAGGCACATCAAGAGCATAGAACAACAACATAGCCAAATGAACATACATATTAGAAGATCACATAAACAGCATAAATAGCATCCATCTTACATGTGGGCACACGAAAGAATAAATAGCATCCATGGGTGTAACAAGAACACATTTAACGCTCCTAGCCCTTGAAAGGGGAGGAGGTGAAGTGTAACTGAGTTATGAAACATATCAATAAAGAGGGTTGTATTTCATATTGGATTTTTATGTGGTTTTGATTCGTTCATGCCTCTTTCCTTTCGTGCACTTTCAATTCATAGGATTTAGCGTTATCTTGTGTTTCGTTCGCATCGCATATTGGCTTTTCCTTTTTGTTTTTGTATCCTCATGCTTTCACTTTTGTCAAAAAATTCAGGTCACCATTAGATCCCACAATCATCTATAATCAGTTCATTACATGCAAAAGAGGCTAGGGTGAACCAATCCGAACTTTTAATCAGAGATTTTAGAAGTGCTATAATAGAGCAATTCAGCATTTTGCATTGATCCCGCAGTAGCTTTGCAAATATATTTTGGGGCATTGGATCCTATGACGATAATGTTTGCAAGGAAAAATACTCAAGTAACCATGCTTGCTCTAGCCTACAATGAAGCTATGACCATTGAACAACAAATGACACCACAGGGTTATGGGTTTTCCTAGATGCCTATGGTAGGACAATATGGTCCATATGGTCAAGCTCCTATGATGAATCGGATCATGGCACCACAAATATCAGGCATAAATGCTTTGCCTTATCAATAACCATATTCATCAACACCCGCTTACGCACCCATTCCAATTCAACCAATCACATCCATTCCCCCCATTCCTTCATTTTTGTAAAATAGTCAACAAACTATGCAAGGATCTAGTCTGATTAATTCTCAGGCTATAGTTCCTTTCCCCAATCCAATTCTGATTCAAAGTGTGAATCCCTACGCAAATCAAGTGGCTCAAAATCCAACTAAAATGTTAAGTCAGGATCTCACCAATTACACAAACCCTACTAGGACTAGCAATAACATAGCTGAACCAAAAGAGATTTATTCAGAGGTTGAAGAGCTCAAAAAGATAATTCACAAATTGAGTAATGATTTTGTTCAAAAATAGAAGTATGAATCCCATGCCCCTCACCCAAATCGAGACTCCAATAATAGAGGGAGACAGTGGAATACGAAGCCAAACAATGGGGGTGTGCCTTCCCCTATTGCTAATCAGATAGATACTTTTGCAGGACCAAGTCACTCTAGTTCCATTCTTAATATTTCTAAATTTGCATGGGAAAAGGGGTGTAGATTGCATAATACAAAGGAGCATAATGAAAGGAATTGTCCCGAAATTGCTAGGTATACCCATTGTCTCCAAGCTCAAGTGGATGATTTGGAACTTGTGCCAAATAAGGGTCCACCCTAACATCAACAAGGAGAGGACAACATTTTGGTGGTGGAAACTCTATATCGTCAAGAGAGTGAGAATGAGGAAGGTGAAGATGAATGGGATGAGAAACATGTTGATGAAACAGAAGATGAAGAAGAAATACTTGAGCGTCACAACTTGAACTTGGAGGATGATTACTATGATTCATGGAAGAAATGGGAAGAATATTATCAATCTAAATATTCTAATAAACTACTTGTGTCAATTAATATGCAGGTCAATTGCTTCCTCACATGAGGATACTATAAATATTGTACAATTTGAGAAAGTTTTGGAAGAGGAATTCGAATTTCATAAAATTTTGGAACATGATAAGGATTCTACAACCATGAATCAAGAAAGAGAGTCATTTGCTTTAGATTCCTTTGGAGGAAAATAAATTGAAAATCTTGATCCACTTACTTGTGCTACAATGATTATGCCATTTCAAAATGAGAAAATTACAAAACCTAAATCATTTGGGTTTGATATCATTGATGATCCAATTGAAAATATCACGTTACCCAAAACAACCCAAGTGATTGATCACAAAAATGTGTTAGTTAACCCACCCCTAGATAGACAAGACTTATGGTTTGAAAGGGATGGACATATTTTCAATTGGGTACCTAATTTTGGTGCCTTTGATAAACAAGTCATGGAGAAAGAACAAGTGCTACATGATGATGAATGTCATGAGAGAAAAGAGGAATTTTCAAATCCTCTTCAAGTAAGGTCAAATGAAAATATGCCAAAGGTAAAATCTCACCTTTTTGGTTTCACCATGCAAAATTCGAATGAAGGTTTGCCTAATGAATGGTTTGATTCAAATATTATTAATTTTATGGCTTTATTGAATGAAAATGAAAGCTTATTTCTACACCATGAATCAAAGTGCGGAATGGACATCTTAAAGAATAGACATAAAGGAATTGAATATCAATCATTGTCTAATCAATTTGAAAACTTGAAACTCCACCATAGGATTATTAATGAAACTAAATCAAATTGGTATGGTGAGAGGGGCAAGTGGAAGTTTGTTTCTTTGTTTGGTTTGATCTTGTTTTTGTTGGATTCCTACAAAACTTGGTATGCGTATCACGTCATACGTATTTTAAAGAATTCCAATCAGGTTTGGGATTCAGGAAAATGATAATCTAAACTTTTGCACCATCTTGCATTATATTGTACATTTGTATATACTTTTGGTTTTCATGTTTTGGTTTTGGATTGGATCTCACGTTGGTTTTAAGTTTTGTGTGTTGGTCCTTTGGAAACTTTTGGTTTGTCTTGAAAAAAAAAAAAAAGAGAAAGAAAAGCGAGATGTCAACTTATGTCCTTATGAATGTTGAATAAGACTAGGATAATATGAAACATCATAATTGTATTGCAGAAAGCTCCACAAATATCACAAACACATTAAGGAATATCATCTGGAACTGGTGATGCATGAAGTTGTTAGTTTTACACATTATGGCAAAGTAGGTGGTATACTCCATCCACATTTCAAAAGGAGCAATGCATTCATATATCATGTTACATTCCACATTGCATATACATTCCATCTCAGTTGCATCTTCATTTCATATACAATCATTGAAAAGGTGTCGAATCCTTTTAGGGTTATTACATAACATATATTAAAAGGATCCTAAGGTTGGGAATTGATGCCCGAACTATCTTGAACCAAGCACGTTCTACACATATTAAAGAGGATCTTGAGCAAAATGGTCAAGACCATACTTGGAAGAAAAGGTGAGGCAAAAGGAGTATTTCGTGCCAGTCCTATTATGCAACATAATCCTTAAAAAAGTGGTTTTTACCACTCCCATAGTGCTTAAAGCCTAAAATAAGAGTAGTAAGGATAGGGCCCCATCGAACTTAGGTTGAGAATCCAACTCCCTAAATATTTGATTTGACCTTCATGGAGTAGTAAGGATAGGGTCTAATTCTCATCTCTCTTAGGTTGAGAATCCGATTCCCCAAAGCTTCTATTTTGCCCACTCAAGAAATTGAAATTCCAAAGAAAATATTTTTCATTGCTTTATTAATATTGGATTGGAAGGATCGTACAACATGTCCCTTGCAAGGATGGGTAGTCATCCCCAAGGTCCAAGAAATAAAAAGTAGAGCCAAATCATGGATTATGGGTTTAATATCCACCGGGGCTATAGACGCATGACTGGTAGTGGAGTATTCTCATGCGTGGCAACACGTCTTGTCTAAAAGCAAGACCACTGACTACTCAAAATGAGAGGCTAGCCTGACAGTTTCATCCATAATAGGTCAAATCATTTTGTTCAAGATGAGGTAACAAACTCTAGATCAGAGTAGTAAGGATAGGGTTAAATTCCCATCTCGCTTAGGTTGGGAATCCTATTCCCCAAAGCTCTGATTTCACTTACACTTACACGTGGGTTCAAGATGGTAGGGGCACATAACCAACTTTGGGATCTAGTAAATTAATTCAGTATACATATTTTTGGTCCTAAGAGGGTTTGACAGTTTTAATATGTTTGTTCATGATACTAGAAAGTCTGAGCCTTTGCAAAGCAGGTTGTTATATCTCTAACATAGTTGTCATACGTCAAATCCTGCACAAATCATTCATAACCTTGCATACAAATAGTAAGTGAAATTGACAATGGAAAGTTGAACGAGTTTCAAACGATAGGGAATGAAGCGCATTGCACACACTGAGGTGATGCTTAATAGTTCTAATGCTTCATGTATTTCTTGTCTAGTTTCATTCTTGGGATATTTGCTGACGCTTGTATTTGAGTCTGTGTGTTTTCAGGTTGAGTTCTCATCGAAATGCTCAGGAGCATTTCCTAGCAGAGTCGCCATTTGTTGTGGATGCTCCACAACGTACCCCAAAATTGGGGACCCACCTTTTTTGCATGTTTTCCAAGAAGACCGAAGTGGCCCATATGCTAAAGATCAAAGAAAAAGAAAAACACAAGGAGGAAAAAGTGTCGCGATATCGTGACATGTTACATTTTCACGGTCCAAAACAAAGGGAGAGATCAAGGAGGAAAAAGTGTCACGATATCGTGACATGTTGCATTTTCACGGCCAAAAGAGAAAAAGTGTCGCGATATCGCGACATGTTGCATTTTTGTGGCCAAAAGAGAAAAAGTGTCGCGATATCGCGACATGTTGCATTTTCATGGCCAAACAGGAAAAAGTGTCGCGATATCATGACATGTTGCATCGTCGCGGCAAAAAGAGAAAAAGTGTTGCGATATCGTGACATGTTGCATTGTCATGGCCTAAAAGAGAAAAAGTGTTGCGATATCGCGACATGTTGCATTGTCGCATCCAAAGGAGGAAAAAGTGTCGCGATATCACGAGATGTTGCATTTTCGCGACCAAACAAGAAAAAGTGTCGCGATATCATGACATGTTACAGTTTCACCAAGGGAACAGAGTAATGGACAGTGCGTCTGATATTAGTGATGAACACCAGGACAGTGAAACTGAAGACTGCATAGTGACGTGGACATAAGGACAAAATCCAATGAATAAGACAAAATGTTACATAAGGAGTCTTTAAGGATTTGAAATCATTTAATATGATCGTTACACACGGAAGGAAATGAACGCAAGCCCATGTGGAGAAAATGAAACGAAAAGCCACAAAATAGAAGCGAAAAGCCTTTTTGGAAACCGAAACACATGCATGCACAAGGGAAGGTGAAATGAACAACCATTGGAAAATGAAACGAAAAGCTTCCTGAAAAGTTTAAATATGCTAGGAAAGGATGTTTTGAAGGGTTGGAAATTACTGCGAGCAAAGTTGCAGATTTGAAGGCAAGAGGGCCATTCTGGACCTGTTTGAGTCATTTTTCTTCCATGGACTAGTTTGGGAAAACCAGAAATTCTACTATTGTAAAATGACACATTTTTAATGCAGAAGTTTTCAGAAATTTGCATCTTGTGGGCAAGAAAGAAGGAGATTATCTTTGCATTCTATGGATTTAATGTCTATTTCTTTTCTCTTTTTCAGATTTCGAGTTTGTAGATGGAGTTAATGCAAGTTTTCTTGATTGCTTCATGTGAATGCTTGATCCTAAAATTTATTTTAAACCCTAGGAACCAGCACTTAGTCTATGGGGATTGTGCTTGTTTTGCAATTCCAATAGGTTAGGTTGCATGCATGGAGATCTCACATCTTCGATTTTGTCGAAATAGGATAGCATCATACTGAGTGCATTTTATTTTTAGTTTTCTGCATTTCATTTTCATTTTTTTGCATTAAAATAAACATTTCAGAAATTTTAACTTATTTTAAATTTTCAGGCATTAAACTAAACATTTAAAAATTTTCAAAATCCAAAAATAATTCCACCATTGCCCCTTTTTTACAATTACTTGCAATCACTAAGGTGTTCCAAGCTTTTAAATTGAATATCTTTATTTGAGATTACTAATACACATATGCAAATGCTAATACAGAGGAGACCTTCAAGAAGTTGTTTGTTTAACTTCTTTGCAAGAGGGGATTTGGAACCCAAATCCTAAAGGAGAGTGTACTTTCACAGCTGGGTGAAAATACCACTCAACAGTACTCAAGAGGTTTCTTATCAATTTATTCTCTTTCATGAGTACTTTTTGAGAGTTACTTAGGTGCTTTCTTGTTGCTATGTTCTCTCGCTTGAGCACTTATTGAGTGCTATTCGAGTGCTACCTTTCTCTAGTGCTTCTCTAATTTACACCAACCAAACTTGATTGCTTTTGATTTTTACTTGAGTGCTACTATACTTGGGTGCGCTTGATTTATGCTTGGACACTTCCAATCTTGAGGACTTTTACACTATGCTAGAGCTTTACCATACTTAGGAAATTTTACTTTATTCTTGAGATTTATCAAGCTCAAGTGATTCTTCTCTACACTTGGATTACTATCAGGCTTGGATACTTCTTCTATACTTAGGTACTTCTAGGACACTTTCTTATTTACTCTTAGTTCAATATTGACTGCAACTTGAATGTTCTTTGAACATTATTCCTAATTTGTGTTTTGAGTAAACTTAGCTATAAAATAATCTTTCAATATTAGTAGAAAATTATAATTTTATTCTTTCCACTACACTCTAGATTTATATCCGAGTTATGTTGCTAACATAAAGCAAAATTCAAAAACCTAATATCCTATAATTTTATCACCATCCTTTTTCCTTCTATCTCATATATGCCTAATATTTGAAATACCCTCATAAATGTCACATTGAGAATTATATATTCATGATGGAGCATTATATGATTATATATTTGAGATTAAAAATTTTAGAGAGAGGACATGATCTAGTAAAATATATATATTTATTTGAATGTGGTGACATAAGAAAAAGTTTCTAACATTAAACTAAAGGAAATCCATAAATAATTTGAAATAATAATTATATATTTTTTCTTTTCTATGGATTAACATGTATATTATACCAAATTTAAACAATTAGATTGCTTCTTAGAAAATTATCTTTTTTTTAACATATCTTCTCTAGGATATGATAAGATATTAAGTCAATAAAGGTCATATACATTATGTTGATGTATTAATGTATATATTGTTTACATATTAAAAATAATTTTCCACTATTCAAATTGTAAACCTAAGAGTATATATAAATTACTTAAATCATCATGTTAGAATAAGTACTTTTAACTTGCATCTTCATATAGAAGATCATATTGCATTAATAATCCTTATTATCAACTTATTATTTTCTTATCTACTAAGATATTTCAACCTTAAATCTATGCTTCTCCACGTGATCATTAAAGGTGTACTTGATCTTATACATCAATTTACACCAAAAAATGTCTTCACTCATAGAAGAGGAACAATATCTTATATTTAATTATTCATTAGGGATTTATACATAACAACCATACAATATTTCTATATTTTATGACCCTCACCCTATGAATAGATGAGTGGATCTCAAAAATCATCAGTCTTTGATAGTAAGACCTAATAGGGAGCCTTTTGATGATGCTTATGAGAGAGAATGGGTTGAATATCCTTAAGGAGGTTTTGAACCCACTTGTGTGTTATAAAAATTATGTAATACTATAACATATCTTATATGGGAGTAACATCAAAAGCTAGAACTTAAGCATATAATCACAACTCAACATATAGCATAATTAAACAAGGATAATGAGTATCAAGCTCATCTACTTAAGGTTTTAAAAATAAATGTGTATGATATGATGCTACCAGAAGAGAAGTTTAATTAGAAGACCCAATTAAAATATGTTTAAGAGAAAATCTAATAACTAAAATAGTGACAATTATAATATTTGAGGGAGTATCTAAGACCATTAAAAAAATTGGAGTATAATAATTCTTAGCCAAAAGAGTAATAAGAGGACTTGAATGAGCAACTATAATAAACTTTTTAAAGATCACATATTTCTGAATGAGAACACTCCATATCTCATGATCATAGACCAAATAGACCTTGGAGTTATCATAATATCACATAAAAATAAATCAATGATATTTCAGTTCACCTTCTATCAAATATCTATGAGAATATAGGCTTATGACATGGATCCAAAAATATATAATTAACACAAAATACGATTATTATCTACTAATCTCTAAAAGAGATTCATGCTCTGAATGACTCGATTTAAAGTCCTATTTATGATATATCGATGATATGTACTAGATAAGTCACCTATTTTACCCAAAAATGGGCTTCATGGGCTCCATCTACTTAGCACACAAAATACATGTGGTTATCTCTATAATAATTCTATTATTTCACTTAGCTACCACATTCTACTTTAGAATATAATGGATAGTCCTTTGAAAGGTAACACCATGGACAGTCAAAATTTTTGAAAGAGTATGATACGTACCTACCCTTTCGGATCAAGTTGGAATGAATCTTGGATGTCGTGATCATATTCGTATAGAATATCTAATTTTGTGTCTACTTTTCTTCTCTGCATCTAGTGATCCATAACTCTGCCTCTGGTATCTATAGATAAAATACACTAGATTTGTGAAATCCTCATGGAAGGATCTCAATGTGGTCATGCTCATTTAAAGGCTAAGATTTCAAATCTCATTATTTTTTACCTAGGTATTTTATTGCCATGGTATTTTTCACATATCTACATATATTTAGAACATAATTTCTAACAAATAATGTCAAATAGAGGTCATGAACCATAGTAAAATCACATAAAATGAAAGATCAAAATCTTCTTAGACCTTTGAATTTGTAGTAATACCGCACTAGTTCCTTAAATTGGCAAAACAGTTTATTTTTGTGCCCGTTGACTTTGCAAACTTCAATTCTAAGTATCTTTTATTTTTAAGTATGCAAAGCATAACCGATGATACAAGCTATATTTTCCTAAAAATATAACATAAAAATGCTTATTTTTATAATTTATTACTAACATCGTACCATTAAAATATCCCAAAAAAAACTTTTTACCTCATTTTTCACTTTTAAATCCAACATTTTTTGAATGCAGTAACAATCCAATATTTAAATACTTGACAATGGAATTATTAAAGTAATGAAGGGGATTGTGGGTATTGAATAACAAAATAACAATCATGTATTGCTTAAAATTTTCATTAAAATTCAACACTTGTTACAAGTTTACTAAAGAAATTTTAGTATAAATATTTGTAATATGTAAATTGATTACTAGAAAAGTGTAGAGAAAACCTTATGTATGTACATACACTTTGGTACGTAGTAGGTAGACTTATCCATCTCTCTTGAAATGGGTGGTCATTGATGACATGGAATGTCTAGAATGTCATAGAGTACAAGCGTACGTATCTGTTCTTTGCAATGGTGGTATATTTCTTAAGTATATTTTTGTAAGATAAAAAAGTACAAAAGACATACTCATTATTTGTAGTAGTGATATATTGCTTAAGCATATTTCTAGGATGGAATTTGTATACACCTTTGATACACTAGATATTTTTGTAGTATGTTGTTATTATGTAACAATCATCCTTTTAACCCACAAATGAACTTCAAGTATGCTATGAATCATAAAATGATTATAATTATATGGAATTATGTAAACCATGTAGTAAAAGTAAAGTGTTTATGTTTTGTTGACGTAGAATATTATAACTGAGACAAGATAAAGTGATTCCTTCCCTATATATATATATATTATATATATATATATATATATATATATATATATATATATATATATATATATATATATATATATTTTCTTGGTGAAGGGTTACTCCACCCAACACTCACACAATACTCAATAACACATCAAATTTCAAAAGAAACCCAACTTCTAATATTCTTCAATAAAATGAAATTACATAATAAAAAATTATAATGCTACGACCATAGGGTCAATTTGATTACAATAAAAATCAATTGGAAATCTACAAGCTAGAGCCATGATCTATCATACCGGATTACATTTTGGGGATCCTTGTTCCCTCTTTAATAACTTCTATAGGACATTCTGGAAAGCATAACTCCCATTTTCCTTACCAAGAAGATATTTATCTGAAATTTAAATTCTCATTTTCCCGCCTAGAAAGATATTCAAATTTGAATTTTAGTGGCAAAGCTTCCCGAAACCATAACTTTTGACTTGGGTGTCTGATTGGTTATTATAATATATCATTGGAAAGCTTCCGCATTGAAAATTAGATCTTAATTTCTCTACTTTGCTCTTTGACATTGAAAAATATAATTTGAGGTAGCCCCATTATTATTGGACACTTTAAATTTGAAAGCAAAAGCTTGTTCTAAGCTATTTCTTTGTTATTTTAATTCTTTCTTCATGAAACATAAGTAATCTAACCAATTCATCAAACTCTATCTTCTTAAAATATTTACTTTCTTTAATGGTCCTTACACAATTATTCCACTTTAGTGTCAAAGTTCTCAATACCTTTTGACATCTTCTTGTGTTGGTTCTTAAAGATAGATATTTATTCTATGCATAATGTCATGCATATATACATAATAATCTCCCATATTCTCATCAACTATCATTCTTACATTTTCAAATTATCTCTTTGATGTCTTTGACTTCACTAATTTCATTTGAATAGATCCTTGATAAGCTATTTTTCCTATGCTCCTTCAATGCTTGCAATGCTTAGAAAAGTGCTTATATTAAGAGTTTTTTTATATCATATTAATCCAATGTCTCTCTTTCTCTCTCAAATACTCCAAAATACTAGTTTCTTATATCCATACTCCACAATACAATACACTTCATTATATATCAATATTCATAATCTTATATTTTAAATTCTAAAATATCTCTTAATTATCTCAAAAAAATATTTCATACTTTACATTCTCTAATCTTATTTTTTATTTTCAACTTATATCTCTAATTCTATCTTATTCTCAAATTTATCTTATTTTTATTCTATTCTATTTTTTCCCTTTATTTTATATAACATTTTTCAAAATACGGTAAGTTGTTCTATCCTTTCATTATACCATGGCTTAACCTAATATTAGGTAGTGAAATGGAATGAATTAAAAAAAAAAATCCCTAATGTTGTGTAGCATTAGGATCTGAACCAAATAAATTAATACACAATAACATAAAATTATTACATCTATAATAATATAATGATAAAGTTTTAATTTGGTCTGAAATAATTGTATTGATTAAGATTTCATGACTGAAAACATTATTTATATTGATTAAGATTTCATTACTGAAAACATCATTTAAAATATTCAATTTACATAAGCAAATCCATAATCAGAATTGGTACAGGCTGATAGAGCAGTCAACCGAGTCGTTCCTAACAGTCTATCCCAGAATAGTTGAACTTAAATCTTCCCAAAAGAAATCCAAATCTCTCACATAGTATCAATAATGTTTCATTTATAACTTACACTCGAAAACGGGAAGAAACACTGCACACAAGAAGATAAATCCAATGCACGATTAGCCGAAGACGGTTTAGATGCAGCGTGGAAAACATAACAATTACATAACAGAATAATAACGTCATACTGCATATAGAATCAGCTAGGTGTGATCACTTTCGAAGTTTGCATCTCCATCCCCACTGATTGAAGCATCGCTGGTCACCATGTCAGCTTTTCCGTGGGGAAGTAATGCAACATCAAAACGTATTGTATTATATAAAGCGTCAAGACTGTAGCAGGTGACAGAATGTTAACGATGTTATCAACAACAATTATAAAAAACATTACCTTCTCTATGAGAGACAAATAATAAGATTTCACCTTTGCCACCTCGATTCGAACCTTACTCTTGCTGTAGAGGTCGTAATTGCTGGATAACAAAAGTGTTGTAAGTGGCTATAAGTGTTATCTTTGGGTCGTGAGAAACAAGTGGAGTGAACAGCTTGTATCAGAAATGCTTATACTTACCAGAATACTTTCAACCACGGCAGCATTTGCCGATCGGATGCATTCATGAAGTTGAGGTAAGCCCCATTTCTATACAAAGCTGCCAAGATTCACATCAACACAATCTGATAAGAAGCCTTCTCTTGGCTATTCGTTGAAGGTATGAATATGATATAGCTCACCAAAAAATGAATGGTAGCGAACGATGAAAAAGGCTTGCGGAGGTAGTGTCGACTTGTTCTCTTTCATCACCTGCTTCAAAATTACCAATCTGTGTTATAAATCACAGCACACTGACCGCCCTAGATAGAGTTTGGGGTTGACTAACTAGCACTTGTGACCAATACCTGGTACATATATTCGTCATGTCCCCACGAGATGACAATATTATCGAGGCCACAACTTTCTTCGTAAATCCCACTTTTGGTGTTATAGTTGGGATTGTAAGTATCAGGATTCTCTTCAAAGAAGTGCATTATAACACAGACATGAAGGGATGAGCAATGAGTAGCAAAC